>ML208286.1:128483-141607 GCA_004369065.1 Pluteus cervinus | reverse complement strand
GTTTCCCTTCTGCGCCACCCGACCAACTCAGATGGATTCCTCGTCTCTGCAGACATGTCAGAAATCTACAAAAGGCCAATTTGTTGAACATACCGTCTCCTCCACGAGACGCTTTGATTCCACTGATCCTTCATCAAAGCCTGCGTGTCAATGTTGCGATGGCTTGGTGCCAGCAGGTTCGAATGATGTAAAAACACGTCCTGGCGTACCTGCGACGATTCTACACCTGCAAACGTCAAGAGACCCCAATAATACTCTTGAAGAACATTCTGAGCGGCATGGTCGTCAATTAGTCTGAGGTGGAAGCACGAACCCGACGTCAAACTCGTGTCAGCTCGCACTGTGAAATCATATTTTAGCACGACATGTATAAGTTTCGATAAGTTAGTGCCTTCATGGAATCAGAACTTTGAGGACAAGATTGACTGGTGCGTCGCTGGCTCCTAGGTGCGGTATCTGAGTCCTCATTTACCTTGGTTCTCCCTACTGCATTAGACGCGAGGTGCAGAAAAGAACGGCCGGTTTTGGGCAAGGATGTGGTCAAATTGTGAGGAGGCTAGGAGCAAATTCCCACGGCAGATCCCTGACTTACGCTCAGGCTGCAACCACCTTCCGCGTGCTGCTCCCCGTCGTGAAGTGAAGAGTATTCCTGGAACGACTCTCCCCTGTTGAACAGGTTCACTGCCCTGAGAAACATAGGCCGGCGCTCAGCCAGACGCGGAGCAACTCGCTCCCAGAGCTACCGTAGAGGCGAACATTTCTTTGCTGGTCGACAAAAGCTACCTTGGACCTTCTACTATGGAACACAACTCGATATCTGAACCGAATCAACTGTCCGCGTCATGTCTCCTTCACTGTGATGTCAGTGCTGGCAGTGCCCTCATGAAAAACTTATAATTACAGGGCACTCTTCCCTATGTGTCCACGACGCGCCTTATGGGCTGGGAAGACGACATAAAGGCTCCCCACTACCTTCTCGATGACATGGAATCTGCCGTTTGGGTTGTGTTTCTCGAATACCTCAAAACTGCCCGGACAAAGCTCCCATCAGCCCACTCCACAAATAACGGCTGGCTTGAGAGCAAACTTATTCACTCACCCGACATAGTAGATGTGTCGGTTGCCAAGGGCGCTATGGTATATCGGTTGGGGAATGACCACAGGAATGGTGTTTTTGGGCCTTTCAAAGGCCTTTTTCAAACCTTTTGGAAATGGACACAGGCGGACGAAAATCTCACTCTTGACGAGACCGTTGGGTCATTCTGGAAGGAAGTTACGGATGAACTCAAAGCAGCTGAGAAATGTTCGGAATGGGACGACTGGGAAATGTTCCTTACGCGCTGTACTTTTCCGAGTCCCCCACGTCCACGATGCCAATGAGGTTGGGATTAGTAGCTCCTTGAGGTTCCTTGGTGGTACGTTTCCCTCGCTGGGCTTTACCTTGGGGTTGTACATATTCCCCTGCCTTTGGCAGTAACGAGGGCAGTTCTGATCGGGATATCTCTCTCGGCGCCGCCAGAAGGGATTGAGCAGCACGCCGAACGACCTTTGGGAGCCCTCCGTTCCGAAGAGTGTGTGTACTGTACTTAGCCAATGTCCTTACTGACACCAGAGGCCTGTAAGTACGATAAATTGGTGATGGAAACCTCCAGGCTCATGATGCAAAAATCTGTGGGACCTCTGCGGGGAGGAAACTACGGTACCGGTGCATACAGAGCTGTCGGTGTTTCACCACTTGATTCACCGGCTTGACGCAGATTGGTACAAAGAAGTCTAACTTGGTGGCTGTGCTGATCGCCCGTTTCTGTTTCTGCCCTCGCTGCGCTGTTATCGTGTTACGTGAAGAATACTCGAATCTCCCTTCGAACCCCCTCATCTGTATATTTTTATGCAGTCAAACTCGAAAGTCGACGCCACCCAGACGAGGAAAGCATGTCAGGGAATGATTGATGGCCTCGGAGACCGTGCAATCATCAGGGACCAGCAAAGCCCACGTTGGAATCAAGAACCTCTAGTAACGTTTTGAGAATTTTTATCGATGACTATCCCTTAACTCGCATTCTAGGGCACCATCGCATTCATGTCTCAGCGGTGTCTCTTAAGCGTGGTGGAAAAAATACCAACTGAGCGATATATCCTTGATGACATGGAATCTGCTTTTTGGGTCATGTTTATCGAGTATCTCAAGATTGCCCAAGATGAGGATCAGTTAGCTTATTTATGGCCTATCCCGAAACACTTCTTATCCAAAAAACCAGCTGTCGTGATGCATGCTAAAGGGGGTGTTGGTGTTTTATGCCCTCAAGAGAGGCGTCTCTTCTATTTAGGACCTTTCAAGGATTTTCTTCAGTGCTTCTGGACGTGCTCGGTCACAGGCGTGTCTGTTGCTGAGATAGTTGAGCGCTTCTGGGAGATAATCCCGGATGAATTAGAGAAGGATCATCCTGGTTGGGGTAGTTGGAAGGAATTTTTTGATCTGGTAGGAGTTGGATATAGCTTGGAGCTGCGTCCGTTGTATTAATGCGGACACTGATAGTATTGTGTACTTGGATCCAGTATAAATGCTGTCGGTGTATCGTAACCACGTTGAGCGAAGACGAGAAGCTGTATACTATCCTCAAGATCGTGACAAGGGGCCGATAGATTTTGGGTCTTGCTATAGTATTCTGGAGGGAGCCTAGATATCGATTTGCGCATACCCTGAAGAGTTGGTGACCGGACTGGTCTCTATCTGTGCCTCATTCGGAATCACCTCCCTCTGCAAACATGGGCTCAGAAGACACTAAACAGCCAGACTGGAGTGGTCAGGTCAACCATTGCGAATTAGCGCGTACAACCTTAGTCTCACCGAAACGGGCAAATCAACGGGATATAACGGGCTTACAACCTTGGGTAAGATCTCATCAACTTGAACTCTGTGTCAATGCGTAACCTATATACAGGGCACCGCGCCATATATGTCCACACGGCTACTCAAACTCTGGAAGCACAAGGTAGATACTCGCCCGTACATCCTCGACGACATGGAAGCTGTATTTTGGGTCATGCTCCTTGAATACGTTTGCATCGCCGAGTTGAAATCGAACTTGCGAACCTTCGTTGAATGGCCATCCATTGCCGATCTCAACTCACACAAGACATGGGATGTCCAATTATCGAAGAGATATGTTGGATATCAAGTTCAAAGTAATGATCCCGAGTACGATTTCTACTTGGGACCTTTCAAGGAACTTGTCAAAACCTTTTGGGAGGGCATGCAAGTGGAAAAGAACCCACAGCTGTGCTGTGGAGATATTGTTCAACTGTTCTGGGAGAGTGTTATCAGGGAATTCAACGCGGCTCATCCTGAATGGGATAACTGGGATACCTTCTTTGAACATGTTATACGACCTCCTTATCATTTCCCAGCTCCGTCGAGTCCCGAGCCTGAACACTTATGATAGTAAGTGGTATAAGCTCGATGTACGATGTCGGCTTTGGTGACTGTGTCATGACAGAAGCCTCGTGGATGGGACAACTGGGACACATTTTTTGAAGGCGTCGTACGAAGCGGCCGATCGCTAGATGGATAGATACAGTAGATAACACGTAGATATACAATATTGGTCAAGTAACTAACCCTATGGAGAAGGTCCAGGGGGAAAGATATCCCTTGGGTATCATGACAAGAAATCGATTGGATCTGGATCCGAATCTTCTGCGTCAGACGCAAAGGCGCTCCGTTGAATACGGTCCAGGACACTTTTACGAGGTCCCTTTGTTTGAGGAGCAGAAACAACCTGTGAGGATAAAGAGGTAAATGAGCAACCTCCAACAGCTAAGTCAAACTGGAAAAGAGCCCGAAGGACGGCGAGGAGTTGCGCTTAACTCACCTTGACAGCAGAAGACTTCGCGGCGGAGGTTTTTTGGGATTTCGAGGAGTTCTCCTTTTGTTTCCTGGAAGCAATTTGAAGACGTATGTGAGCTAACATTCAGATCTACATGATGACTACGAGGTCCTCGACGTACCCTTTCGGCCCGGGTTTAGCTTTAGTCTGCGAAGACTTTGCTTTGGATTTGGTCCCAGTCTTTTTCGCCTTGTCTTCATCGGAACTCTTTGCTTTAGGTTGAGTTCTGGGTCTCTTCGCAGGTGATCCTCCTTCAACTTCGTCGTCGTCGTCGTCATCAGCGCGTCGGGCTCTCTTCTTAGATTGCGCAGTCTTCGTGACGGGCTTGACTTTTGATTCCGATAACGAAGGTGGTGGCGACGGGGGAAGTGAAATCTCTGGCGCAGAAGCCGCTTTTCCAGAGGTCTTAACCTTTTTCTTGGAAGGTTGGACAGCGTGGTCAACGATATTCGAGGCTAGCGCTAATGGTGCAGATATCTGCTGAACCTCGGGAAGGCTCTCCGGGTCCGAGAATTCGGGGATGGTATCATTCCGTTTGACAGTTCGAGCAGTCGGTGAATCAACTTCTTCCCCATCGCCCTCGGGTATAGTCGACAGACGAGATAGTGTGCCCTTTCGTTTGTTAGGTCGTTCATCGTCCGACTCGTGTGGAGGTTCTGGAGGAGCTTTCCGCTTTCGGCCTCTGCTAGGCTTAGTGGGTGCGTTGTCACTCTCGGAGTCAGAATGAGCTTTGGCAGCTTTGCGTGATGTGGTTTTGGTCTTGTTAGAACGCGAAGCTGGTTTTCGTTTCTTCTCGGGAGGGGGATCTGGCGGAACAGGGTCTAACAGAAAAATCAACATGGGTTTCGGATAATGAGAAAGACACCAACCTGTAGCGTTGGTGTTATTATTTTTGCGCCCAGCAGCCTTCTTTGGAGGTGGTGGCACAGGTTCACCCTCAGGGTCCGTATCTGGAGGTTCGGACTTTTTAGTTTTGCCCCTCTTATTAGGGGGTTTGGCTGCATATGGGGTTTGTCAAGGTGAGGTAGATGTTCACAGAGGTCTCATACCTTTAGGCTTTGGTTTAGTACCATCGACGTCCTGAGAATTGGGTGGTCGCTCTTTCCCTACAGATTGTTCGGAAGGCTCGTCATCTATGCAAACACAGTCAAAAATCGATGATACCCCAAGTCAGCACAACAAACCTCCTTCCTCTACGACCTTCTTTTTGGGTGGGCGTCCTCGACGTTTAGGCGCTGCTGGTTTCTCATCTAAGATCGCGGATCAACGTCTTGTCTTGATAACGCAATGGTTGAAGTTGTGGTCTTACCTGTTTTACTCCGAGCTGGTGGTTTCTTCTTTGCGGGCCTGGATTTCTGCGTGGTACGTGTTGGCGAGTCTAAAGACGAACGCTGAATAACCTTGACACAACGTCGATGAGATCAACGAACCTTCACGTTGGGTCTCCTTCGCTGTAGACTTTCGTGCAGCCTTTCGTGGTGAACTCCTCAAGATTGGCTGTGGCACATTCCCTTCCTCATCCACAACCTCCTTTCTAACGGCCTTAGCTTTCCCTTTCCTCTTCGTGGGAGAAACAGACACGCTCCTGCTCCGACTCCGATTTCGGAATTTATAGGGGGACGGAGGAGCTAATTTACCCAATAAAATATCAGCAAGGTCGCTACGTTCCGAAGGAACGAATATGCTAACACGATGAGGCATGAGATGGTTAAAACCCACAACACAATAGCTTAGAGATTAACTTACCCGCCTCGGTCTCGGAATCGTGCTTGTTGAGTCTGAAGACGCTTTGCACGGAGCTCTTCTGGGTTTGTAGTCCCAGAAGGACCAGGAACAGCATTGTTCATGGTATAAGATAGAGCAAATCTAAATGGACACGTTAAGCGTCAAAGCTTTCGCCAGGACGTGGTTGAGTGCGACAACCCCAAAAGGGAAGCTGCTATTGCAAGTGTTTGTTTTTGTTGTCCTGCAGCGTTCGCCTGGCCTGTGCGCTTCGACCAGTTTGTCGAGCGTCGCTGTCAGTCACAGAGACCTGCTTCTTGAATTCTTTGGCAGAAATCATTGCGAGAGGGTGTGACTATGTAGTACTCGCAGTTTGAGGTTGTTCCCGTTTCGTGTTTGAAGTTTCGAATGGCGATGTGGACAAACACGCTTGGAGTTTCTCGGCATCAACAACGTCGACCTTATCATAACTGCTGGATGTCTTGCATCGTCCCTACTCTTGTACAACACCTCTCGTCATGAACTCACACACGATCCACCGCCACACGCATACATCTTGCAAAACAAAGTGACCCACTCTCGATTCCTCCCGAAGAAGGCTTCACATGCATTCACATACCCAACGATCGCATTGTTTGTCTCCCTCGATGCGCTGGAACGACATGCTTTGGATTTAGGCCGGGGTTGTATCTTTGGCTATGGCGGACTGTTGGGGAGGCTCACCTCAATCCGACCTAATCCTTATCTAACCTCCCACCGAAATGGACAAACCATCCGAGAGAAACTCGATGCTCTACTGACCGAGCGTGGTCATTCAGATAAACTGGAAACCGGTGGACGTGTATTCGAGGATGCTTGGATGTTGACTATGCCTAGCTTCTGTGGGTTTGAGGGTATCAACCCCTTGACGGTGTATTTTTGTTACAAGTCGAGTCAGCTCTGGCTTGTCGTATTGGAGGTGAGCCATTTGGTACCCAACCGGGAGCGACCGTTCTCGAACTAAACAATACTTTGACTTAGATACATAATACGTTTGGCGAAAGCCACGTTCACGTTCTCGAAGTCTCGAAGGATGAGGACGCAAAACCAGCCCGAGGGTTTGTTCACTTCCTTTTTCTCGCCAATGGTACCTTCATATATGCGCATAGATACGACCACCAATGGACCTTTTTGCGGGAATTCCACGTCTCTCCATTCAACGACCGTTCAGGTTTCTATAAGGTTTCTGTGAAGGCACCTTCGCATCCACCAAGTCGACCCGCCGATGTAACGCCCAACGAGCATATACCGCATTCACCCAAACCCGCAATCCGCGTTAACTTACATACTATAGCGGAATTGAGAACACTAGGACGTCCTGGACCTGGAGCATTAAAGCTGACAGCTCTTCTTCGACCAGTCCAGTCCAGTCCCTTAACAACCGCATCCCTGCTCTCAGCTCTATCAAAAGCCCCGTTCACCCTCTTTCTCTCAATGGCCCGAATCCTCTATCACGCTTGGATCCTTCATTATATCAAACGCCTTGACGTGTTTCTACGTCCTGAACCTCACCCACGTCCCATATTTTGGGAGAACTCTAGTGTAGAGGATGGACTCTCGAAGCAGCGCATTGGAGGTGGCGTTAAGTGGTTGCCTTCTGGTCCACTCGAAACCTTCGCCCGAGCTCGATTATTGAGTTTCCTTCAGAAACGAGTCGATGATACCAGGATTATAGTTGAACTCGTGTCTGCCGACCCAGCGGTACCTAACTTCAAGTTAGCGCCTGCAAGTCATACCTCCAATTCCACAATTCCCAGCCGTACGGGAAATGGTGCGAGGCAGAAACACTTGATCATCTCGTACCTATCCCCCCGTTTCTTCACTATCATCCTCCTCTGTCCTTCCCCATCACACGCTCTGTTACTGGGAAGCAAAACCGAGAAAATCTTCAATGTGTCCTCAATCGAGTTATTCTTGACCTTGTTCGACTTTCCTCCATCCCATCCGTCTATACTAACTACAATCACACTATCCGCCTCTCAAAGGCTTCGGGTGGCGAATATACCGAAATCCATTCCGTATTCTATCCCGATCAACCATCCACTAGACTTGGATATATCGGGCTCACGTTCCATCTCGTCTTATCTCGTCGTATGGACTCTGCTCTTCTTCGAACGTCTAGAAGCTTGGGTATTCTGGCTTTCACGGGCACGATTAGTAGCTGGAGATGAACCTTGGAAACAGTGGGAACGTGCTGAAAGGATGTTAAAAACCCATAATGGGGGTGGGTGTCCTGCAGAAGAACCTGCAGATTTGCAAAGGAAGGTGGTGTTTGGAAGTGTACTTCATGATGACTTGGAAGGCTGAGTGGTGCTGTGCACTCTCGATTGCTATAATGTTTGTAACTTAAGATTGGAGAGATGTTAATGGTGTGTGTTCTGCTAGGTAAAGCCGTCTCGTTCATAATTGCAACAACACGGGCTCACTTCTATTTACTACATCAGGATGACTTACAGTACAAGTCTAAACTCCAACATTCTACTTTACCGTAAGCGCATAGTATACACATACAAATGCAGATTCGCACAAGCATCAAGCTTGCAATCAAACATCCGAAGGCCATTCAAACCTGAGCGGAAGACAAGATCAAGCGCGCTTGCCAGTGCGTTGTTGCTGTTTCTTGGCTTCAACTTCCTTTGCTTTCGCTGATATACGTTCGGTGAGTGGACCTGAGCATAGAGCATGAGAAGGGGACATACCCTCAGTTTCTGCCTTTCGCTTTGCCTGTGCAGCTTCACGGTCTGCACGAATCTTGGCAAGCCTTGCGAGGTCAGATTTGGCTTCATCTGTCTTGCCCTCTAGATGTAACTAGCGACACATCAGCTCACAGCGTTTCGGCAAAGCCGAAAAACAAACCTTCCAATATCGCTCCTTCGCTTCCTGCTTCTCCTTCTGCTCCCTATCAAGGCTTCAGCGGATAGATTGATGTATACTAAAAAAACAGACCGTTCGCGTCGAGTGAGCTCCCTAGGTGCATCGATATCCGCAATGTTAAGCTTGTTCTTGATGTGGTTTGGGTTGATAAAATCGGGATCCTCCTCCTCATCGTCACCCTGCTTCTTCTTGATCTTCTGCGCTGCCTGGTCCTTCTTGAGTTGCTTTCGTTCTGCACGACTCAGCTCGGGTTGGGCACTTGAACCCCCTGCCGCCCCTTCTTCTTCTTCATCTTCACTTTCCTCCTCCTCTTCCTCCTCGATTGCATCTTCATCTTCGCTTGAATCGTCGTCGTCGTCGTCGTCTTCGGCGCCTTCCTTTTTACTGGATAAACAAACGAAGTGATAGATAAGATAACTCTGATCGTTCACGAGTGTGATAATATTATAACCCGACCAAGTACGATCAACCTCGGTGGCAATCGTACTTATCGGGTTTGGAGGGTCTTTCGGATAGACGTGGTGTATGAAACCGATATCTGGGATGTGTTTGGACTTACCGACGATTGGCGATTGATTTGTCTGCAACTGTACTCGCTTTATCAAAGCCCATGTCCTTGCTGTGAGGTAACAGAGGAAAAAGTCGGTGTGCTGCAAAAGCGGTGGATATATGTGTATAGATACCTGAAGCTACGACCGCCACCCCGTTTCTGCTTGAATTTGCCTATACTTTCGGAATTCCGCAAAGAGGACATTGGTGAGATATACTTCGTTCATTTTCTGATAGAATGGTGGGCTTACCTGATCCACGAACCATTGTGATTGTTAGTTAGGAAGGTTGGAAGATGGTGAGTGAGATGAAGGACGCTAGTCAGATTCACGGTACCGCAGTGAAGAGCAACTCAGCAAGGCTCGCAGATATTGGTGAGGATAAATCAGGAAGGTTATTCACACGCATAACCTAATATCCCGGTCACCGGAAATTTCAGCTTTGTGCTGGAATATATTTTGTGGTGAACATTGAGGAAAGACGAGCAACGTTGTCTGCAACGTCGAAAAGCGGACTTGTAAATAGTGAACCCGGAATATTTTCCAGGAGGTCGAGGGACTTGAAGACCCTGCACAAATTTTCCCACAATCTTCATTCCTCCCAGTCGTTACTCTCGTTGACAAACTCGAACTCCCCCTCGATGACAACAATTCCCAGTCGGCTTGCACAAGCTACCCGCGCCTCTGCTGGTTCAGGAGATGCTCGTCGTCGCGCAATTCAATTATACCGTGACTGGTACCGTTCGGTAGGTCAAACTACTCATCCGTTTCGTCCCGGTTGTGGTCGGGGGTAACTCGTGAGGAGCCCTACTCACATCGACTTCTCTCACAATGAACAGGCACCAGAAGTCGTCTCCTTATATGCACTGAACGTCTCTCCTACACTCATTCGACACTCAATACGTGAACGATTCGAAAAGAACCGTTACGTTACGGACCCGCGAGCTATCGACGTGTTGATCTTGAAGGGTAGACAAGAGTATCAGGAAACGTTGAATTGTTGGAAACAGAATGACCATATTATGGGTATCTTGTTACAGTCGAAGGAGAAGCCGCAGAAATCGTTTTTGCAGAAATTCTATGAAGGTATGTCGTGGTGGTTTCGACCTTCGCAGTTGACTGATGTCGACTTAGGGAGAGATGAGGAAGCCATTGTCCCAGCGGCGTCGGGAATACATTAGACCCTTTGTTGCCTTTGGAATTTCAATATAGGGCCTTCATGAGCCAAGTTGAAACCGTTCGATGAGGCTTTTGAAAGGAATAGTACCGAGTGGCTTCCAATCTCGAGAGTTTCACATGGGTTGACCTCACGGTTATACTCGGAACAGTTTAAGGGAGCGGTCAGAGGTGACAATGTGCTGTGATAGAGTTTGCCTTGGGGGAGGAATCAATCTGAAGCAAGGAACTCGAGGTATGGGCTCCTCGTCTGCATTTAGAGCCTCAGGTCACAGACTCAGGCCATTCCCAGATCTTTCACTTTAGCCCGCAATCGCTGTCGTGCAGAGAGACTATAAAGGGCTAGAAAAATTGGAAAACATGGAGCCCGTTGTTGGGATCAATGTGCAGAGCAGCTGCAAACTTAGGGGACGGCCGTTCGGTATTTTCCATCTCCAGATATATGCGTAGGACATCACTCATCGCATCATGCATGCAGACAACACACCTCGTCCTATAACCAGCTTCCCACATCGGAAATGGCTTAGGCGGGTGGACAATCACCAGAAACAAAAAATGCAAAAAATGGACAGCGGGCGCGCAGGGTAGAACTTGCCACCCGCGCCAGTCTAACGTGTTGCACAAACCGTTAGACCAGCCCGCCATCTGTTTGGCACTAAGCTGACTGACATATGTTCTTCCTCGTTGTGATGAGGGTCAGCCGTCGACATCAGCCCTCAACGTTCAATGGGGACCTCATAAGGGCGGCCAACCGGGATTTGTGGCCCCAGTAATTTCTATCCTTAACCACCAGGTTCTCGAACGGACACGAGCTCTGGTTCCCGCTTTTGACATTTCTTCGTCTTTTCTCTTCGACGTTATCGTCCTTCTTGTCTTTGGTCCCAACCGTGTTCGATTGTTGATGCTGGCATGGTATACTTATTCATCGAGGCCCGCTTGGTGAGTTGTCTTCATAGTTCTTGTCGTTGGTGATGGGCTGACATCCGTTAGACCCAGGGAGGGCAGCCTTGGACTGGACAATACTAACATCATCGGTTTAGCACAACGCCAAGACACCATCAAAAATAAATTAAAACAGCAATTGCGTCTTGGGGTAGCAAAGGGGGGCAGCAGATAGTCGAAGACATGTTGGTATGTTGCTCTTGGTCAGCCTCCAACTTCTGACACAATTCACATCGGAAGGGGTACGTCTTCGGCCATCATAAGTCCTGCCTTTTGCAAGACCTCGAGGTGATGTTCGTCAACGATGCAAGTTCCAAGCCAACGATAACGCGACTAGAGTTGATCAAGATGAGGGATATCAAGTGTTGCGAGCCTCTTTCATTGCTTTCCATCCGACCAACCTCTATCCTCCTGTTCATCAACGCGACGACCTTTTTGTTTGACATGGACAAGCAGGTACTGGTCCAACCAACAAGTCAACATCGCCGTTCTGTTCATCCACGCGCAAATTCACCCAAGCCCTTCAATTTGGCCTACCTTCGACGCGACTCTTGGTTTATTGCTGGAGTCTATACGACGCCGTGCTTTCTTTTTTACTTTGCACTCCTCACTTCTTTGTTCGTCTGTAGCAACAATATTTTCTCAAGTCGTTCAATTTGACCAACCCTGTTGCAACTGTCCTCCTTTGGACACCAGTTCATCCTTGGAGTCCACGGAATTGTTCTCTCCATCTATTTCACATGTTCTCTTTTGTTTATCCACATGCATCAAGACCCTCACTCGAGCCTTTCAAGAAATTGGCTGTCTTGACTGCAGTCCATGTCCTTCGTTGGACACCTTCATCGTCAGAGTGGTTTGCTTGTTCTTCATCATGTCCACTCCTAGTTCACCTCTGGCAAGGTTACTCCAAGTCTTCCAACCTGACCAACATTGTCCAGACATCTTTTTATCAAGACACCAGTTCACCCTTGGGGGTTTGTTCCTTGGTTTGTTGATACACAACACACCTTTTTCAACCACAACAAGAAATTCAACAACATACTCTCTGATGAGGATGCTGGTGATTCATGACCTTATTGTCAGAAATTGGGGTGAGACTGTTTAGTTAGGACTGCTGTGTCCATCAGGGATGACAGTAGCTGGGTACAAATGGATGGGATTGACTCTACAGAAGTACATTGTATATATCTAACTACAACAAGTATGTAGCCTAGATACACATGTGAGGTCACATGGCCAACATCAAACTCCAACACTTATCTTGCATGCATCCTTATCTGAGGGTCTACCAAGGTTGCATGCAAGTGATAGTGTTTTTACAATGGTGTTTGTCACCTTAGGAATTTTGGGCTTGCTTGTGAGATGGGGGGTAGTTGGGTATGGTTTCCTGCCTTTCACTATGAGGGCCCCGTCTTTGATTCCAACCATTATCCTAGATGTCAATAGCACACAATGCACATCTTTGTGCTCTGGACATGTTTTTTTGGTTATGACTTTGATTACAACTATGGCTTTTGATACAATTCTTCTCCATCCCTGTTATATACAGTGACTCAAACAATTGTCCCAATGTTTGGGTATTTTTGAGACATGTGGGTATATCCTGTGAATAAGAGAGACCATGCATATCAATTGTAGTATGAAAAATACCTTAACATCTGACCTTCATGCTCATCAAAAGATTACCAAGATTGAATGGAAACTGGTGGAGATATTGCTGATTCCATTTAATCAAACATTGGGACAATTGTTTGACTAGGCATTTTATTCCATACTAACTGGCTTGTATCAAGCTTTCCAGATATTGTTTGAGCACAAATTAATTCACAGAGTCTTGGTAATACATATCAAAGCAATATCTAGCATAACTGAACCAGATATAGCTGTTCTGCATATGCTATCACAGTCCAAAGGGTGTAAGGCCAAGATATATGAA
>ML208286.1:77927-99771 GCA_004369065.1 Pluteus cervinus | reverse complement strand
ACTTAGGCCTGTGGGCCATGGCTGTGCCTGGCAAGTCCGAGTCCGGATTCTTTCCACATTATACATGTCCAATCCTATAAACTGCCACAACTGCTTTTTGGGCCCCATAGTAATACAAATCTTGATGTTCAGCAAACATTTGCTGGTCAAACATATTTGGCACAAATCCATTATGATACCAGACCTTACCACTCTTAATGGTTCTAGATGTAAAGTGATCATTTGCATAGTAAATTATTCCACTCAATTCATACTTGAACTCTATGTTGTCTACCAGTATTATAATATTTGATTCAATTCTACAAGGACAGTTTGCAATATCCAGAGCAAGCAAAGGAGGAGCAACTTGGAAAACAAAATAGTTTCTCATGCTTGCATTGCAAATAGCACACAATGAGGCACTATTTGAAACATCACCTCTTAGCTTTTCTTGCAGTGTTTGATCAAGACCATTTTCATTCTGAAGAAACAGGTGAGACTTACTTTCAATATTTTCAGAAAGCATCTGAGGTTGTACATAGCACTGTATACAATAAGGGACAACATGCGTTATATTCCATGGTGAAATTAACAGTTTGTCCATAGCCTGGTGAACACTTGTGAAAGCACCTTGTTTGAAAGTTGCAGAGAAATCAGTGCAAAGAACATCTCTTAACCTGTCTCTGGCTCTTGACAATGACATTCTCAGATTTAAAACACTATCAAAGTCCTGTGCCAAAGACATAAGATAATAATTGGCTGGCTGGTAACTGTTAAATGCCATTGTCCAATACTGAGGATCATCTTTCCAAAGATTGTAAAGCACTGACACAATTGCATCATATGCACAACTATTATCAGCCCATGTGGTACCAACTGGTGGTTCTTCCACAGGTTCAGAATCTGTGTTATCAAAATTATGGATGGTTTTCTGTTTTTTGCTTTTCTGTTCCTGACTTGTAATATCTAGAGATGTTGGACTGCTCATAACCACATCTTCATTTTCTTGATCAACATCCATTTGATCTTCATCTTCTTGATCAACATCCATTTTGTCTTCATCCAGCAGTTCATTGTCATCAAGTTCCTCTTTATTATGTTCTAATTCAGCTTTGTCTTGCTCAAGTTTATCCTTATTTTGTGTAGCACTCTTGGGTTTGGGTGAACCTTTGATGGTTTTCCAAGCCATGTCATAAACATCATCCACTTCAAAAGGATCATTTGGGGACCATCTAATGGTATGATGTATGTGTTTGGGCAACTGTTTATCTCCAATATCAGCTCTAAACCTACTGATAGTTGAACTTCTAATGCCTGTCAAAGTATTTGGCTTTAATTTACCCTCATAATTCAGCTGTGTGATGAAGTCAAGCATTTCTAGTTCTCTGAATTCTTGTCTTAATGCACCAGAAGGTCCACCAGTAATGGTTGGTGCATCAAGTCTTTGAAGAATAAGAGTGCCAGCGGCAGTTGAACTCCGAGACAATGCAGTATAAACATGTTGATGTGTTCTGCTATTGGAGAGATCTACTGGGTTTGCTGGCCTTGTCTTTCCCTGAGAAGAATAATCTGTCATAGAAAAATTTGGCAAAACCTCCACTTGTGTTCTTGATACAGGAATATCAGGACCTAGAGGCAGAGAAACCATAACTCTAGTAGTTGTTCTGTATATAGGTACTACATTCTGGGGAAGACCTTCAAATTGAATATTCCGAGGTGGGTTTGCTAATCTAACAAATAGGGTATACAACACATCTTGACCTTTTGTACCCTTTCCAGAAACCCAATTATGCACAAAGCCTTCCTGTCCTTTGGTTATGCACAACTCTGTTGCTTGGTTGATTCTGATCATCACAGGCATTCCAATACACAGTGAAAGACAACCTGGAATGTGCTTATCACAAGCACAAGTTGGTTGTTGCCATAACCATTTCTGGACATGTGAAGGGATGTTACTACTCAACTTATACTTTTTTCTTTTTCTTGGTTTCATGTTGTCAAGGTCTGGAACATACACACTATCTTCTGAATAAAAGTGATTGAGATCTTGCCCTGTTTCTTTTGCAAATCTTGTGCATCCCAAATTATTGATAGTGTCTTTAGTTATATTGTAGGAAACAATGATTGAGGCATTTCTAAACTGTTCATCAGTTATTTTTGGTCTCTTTGGGTCATAGGGATTATGTATTCTGGTTCTTAAAAAATCAATGTCATCCTTTGTACATGATTTGTACCTCATATTCCCTAAGGCTGTCCGAAACTTGGCATCATCATCAGATTCAGTATTCTGCCTCATATTTTGTCTCAATATCACTACTGTTGTTACTTGATGCCACAAAGCTTTGCCCATTGCCTTTTTCTGCTCAGGCAGGGTAGTTCCTGTATGAGAAATTTCTCTAGTGTAAAGAGATGCATATTCACCTCCAATTGCAGGAGGCAGTTGAGCAAAATCACCAGCAAACAACATATTCATTCCTCCAAATGGAACTTCTGCATTTTTCAATACTTCAGCCAATCTCTCTGCTATTTTGTATAAATCACGGCATGACAGCATAGAAACTTCATCAAGAAAGATGTATCTAATTCCCTGAAGTCTTGATGCTACTTGAGCCATTTGCTTCCCTGTGGTAGCATGACCACTAGCTTCATTGATTCCCAAAGTATAATGATAAGTTGATCCACCAATCAGTGCTGCTGCACTTCCAGTTGGAGCTACTAAGTAAAATTCATGCTGTCTGTTCCAGGCTGTAAAGAGCTCTATCAAAGCCTTTATAACCTGAGTTTTTCCAGTCCCACCCATGCCACCCAGATACATCTTAAGCTGTTCAGCATAAGGACTAACAGCATGATTGGCTACAATTTTGAAAGCTCTTTCCTGTTCTGCATTCAACTTGAAAGTTGTTGCCACCTCATCAACCTTGACTTGATGCTCTTTTGAGTAAAACTTTTTTTCCAAATAAGACTTGTCCACAATTTTAACAATGTTAACTTTAGAATTGTCTAAATTGACAATTTTGTTGTTGCCATTGTTCAAAGATGCAGCCATTTGTTTGATTCTATCATCTAAAATCCTTTGTCTATATGAATTAACTTCATTTTTCCAGTTCTTACCTGTTGGTACTGGGGCTGTTGTTAAGTCCAAATCCTTTGGCAACAAGTCAGGATTAGCATCAGGCCATCCAGTTTTAGTCATAACCCTTCTCATTTCTAGAATCTGAGCTTGGCGTCTAGCTTGCTTTGCATTCATGTAATCAGAAAGACAAATCAAGTTGTCAAATTCAGCTGGATCACCATCTGGAACTTCCCATGCATAGTCTCCATTTCCAGGATCAAAGTCATCAGCATTCATAAATTCTCCCATTGGTAATTGAACACCCCCTGCCCTTAGTTGAGCAAAATAATCATCATTAGCATCCAGACACTCATATTTCACATGCATATTCTTCAGAATAGAAGATTGTTGTTCTGTAAATACATGTTTGTAAAAAGCATCATCCCAAGTTTCCTCATTGCCTTTCAAATGCTTTCCAGTTCTCCAAGGCTTAAACAGTGTCATAATCGTTTTACAGTAGTATTCTCTGTCCCCTTGGTCTCTTCTTGGCAAAGTTGCACCCACAAAGTTTGGAACACTGTGTTTCTTAGGAGGCAAAAGCCTAACTGCCTGAGTCTTAGTGAATGGATGTTCTTTGAGAAATCTGTATGTTTTACCAACCTGGTCTTGTGAGTCTCCATTGGATTCCCCCATAGTTAGGCTATCTTTACATAGCTCAACTTCATATGCAACCATCACTTCTTTTTTTGGTTTACCATCAAAATTTACATCCACTTCAGCATCAAGATGTTTGTTTTCATTTTGTATTGTGATCTTACTTTTATCTTCCTTCTCACTTTTTTCACCAGTTGGAACTCTGGTACATTGTGAAATGTATTCATACAAGTTCATGTGCTCAAGTTCTTTGGGTCTATAAACATAGTCATTAACTAAAGAAAGACCTAAAATCCTGTTACCCTTCTTAAATAGAGTGACCTTTTCACGATAAAGGGATTCACCATCTTCTGGCCATGCCTTACCAACCTCATGTACATAACCCTGCCAGTAAAATGGAATGAATGTATGACTAGTATAGTGATCTGGATTTCCAAGAAGGTACAAAGAAGCCATGGGTGAACCTACTTCCATTTTGGATGTAAAGCTGTTCACAATCTTTGCCATCAGTGCTCTAGCTCTATCTTGTCTGGAATCAGTACCATTGAGGAAGTAGTCATGCTTTTGAAACATGTTTCTAATAGTTTGAAACATAGTTCTAGTTTTGAGGACACCTTTGGTGACATAATTTGTTGTATATTGTACTGTTATTTTGGTGGCTGTACCAGATTGAAGACTGGTAACATCAGTGTTGCATCTAAATAGATAAGTTAGAACTGGTGTAACAGTGTTAATCCATGGCTCTTTCTTCTTCATAAAGAGATGTCCAGTTTCTGGATCCACAAATGTCTTCTCAACAATTGGTCTTGGAAACCTTGCCCTACATTTTCCCCATTTGTTATCCATGCAACCTGTAAATTGTTTTCCCTTATTATGAGTTCCATCTTTATTTAGAGTAGAACCACACTTGTGAACATTAGATTTGGAAATCAGATCATCTGTTGTAGTTGCAAAATATGTATACCAGGTATTATAAGACTGGCATTGATCACAAAGTCCACACTGCTTGGAACACTTTTCAGGGGGAGGAATTGGCAATGTTTCAACAGGGTCTTTATATGGATTTTCACTATCTGCAGGTCTATCATTTTTGTCCTGTGCAACTCTTTCAAGAACTTGATCTTGAGTACCAGTGGAATACTCACCAACAAAAGTGCTTTCCAAGTACTCTATCAGTTTCTTTTGGAACATTCCATCTTTGTCTTGCAATTTGTCTCGGATTTCCTGAAAAGTGAGGTTGCATATTATCCAAAGCAATAAATGTAGATGCAGTGTCAATCTTCCCTGCTGTTCAACAGTACCATAATATGCAGCAGTTTGCCCATAAATGCCTAGATGATCTGTGCCCACACCCAAGACATGTTGTATAAAAAGTGTGACCATCAAGTGGAAAAACCTTGCTGCAGCTACTGGGTTTCTACTGATCAGTCTAAACCTGTCACCATATTCCAAAATCTTGGGTTCAAACTTCTCTTTAGTATCAGCATAGTAGATACAAATAGGGTGTTTTACATCAGCTGGAGAAAGAGTAATAAACCAGCATGGAGGACCTTTGGCTGCAATTAAAGACCAGATTTCATTTCTCATATATTTTTTACTTGTAGTTGAACCTTGTATATGGCTTCCAATATAATCCAAGTCCTTAATAACTTGATAACAGTTCTTTTCTTCTTCAGTTACAGCATGTACATTCTCATCAGCAGACAACCTTTCTGCTAGATTGTTTAACACTGTTGGGTTTAAGCTCAAAAGTCTATCACTCATCTCATTAAACTTTGCCTTTTCAGTCATCAAATAGCTACCAGTTGAACATGCCTTAATTTGTTCATGGCTAAAAGCCACAAATGGAAAATAAAGGTCTGTTTGAAACCTCTTGTCATAATACATAAGCAAATGTCTTTTGTGTTCCTTTTCAGATATAGGAATAAATCCTTTCTCTTCATGATCACCTTCAACAGTGAACTTTCTTGAGCCAATTCCTCCATATCCATAAGGAAACAACCAAGGAAACATCTGAGGATATAACCTTGGATTATTATATATTGATTCTGGAGTAACAGCATGACCTACAGCCAGCATTTTACCTTGAGAGTTCATGTGTTTCAGTGCAAGGCCTTTGAGTGCTTCTGAGGTTTTCCCTTTCAACCCTTCTCCAGTAAGACCATGGACAACAAAGGGACAATCACCAGACTCTACACCATCTTCATCATCAAAGTTAGCCAAGTCTTGTGTTTCTACCAGTTTGTTGGTCTCTGCATGTTTGTATTGAACCACAACAGGAGGACAATCCTCAGGGTATTCACCCATATTTAATTGGGATATCTCTATATCATCATAGTCTTTGTGGTTCAGTTTCAACCAATTGAGTGCTCTAATTACCTTCATTCTCCTTACCAAAAAGGGAGTTCTGACAAAGACTTTTGCATCAGGCCTTGCTGGACCAGTAAATAGGATTGCTAATACTTCGTCCATATCCTTTAGTGGGGGTGGCAACACTTTATACACTCTAGCAACTGGAGCTTCAAAGGCAATAACATGAGAAATCATTTTTCTAAATCCAGATGAAACTCTGACAAAACAACAGTTCAGTCTAATCCTGGAGACAATCAACTTTTCCACAAAGGTTAGTTCTTGTAGAGCAGGAGGCACTTTACCAATCCATAATCCATTAGCCAAAGACAATTTTGGTTTTTTCCCTTTGTATATTGACTCTCTACAGGTAGAGCAAATATAATTGCAATCAGGGTCAACAACAGGCCCACCTATTTGTACAATAGGATCTTGTAAACCTGCTCTTTCTTTTCTTGTAATATCATCAACATCCAAGCAATTGAGATGTCTAGCAATGTTCTTTTTGGGCTGCATTTCAGAGATAACATGAAGTTCACAACAAACTGCACATCCAGCTTCTTCCAGCTTTTCTGGGCTTATAGAATGACAAAAGTCAGTAATGACTTTATCTACTAATTTCTGATTTAGGGCTTCTGGAGGAAAAGGTAGATCAGGGGAATCTAATTTCTCCAATGGAATGATTTGATCAGTTTTGAACACAATGATATAATAGCCACATAGAGCACAGGAATGATCACCAATATGAGTACTCAAAGCAGCCTTTTTAACACGGTTATAAATTTCCACATTATGCAACTTTGCAATATCTATAGTAATCTGTCTAGTAACAATATCTGGGACACAGCGTAAAGGAACATTTGCATGTATAAAGCCTTTATGAACAGGATAAAATTGTAAACTGTCTGGATCAACATGGCCCACAAATAGAAGCTTGGTTGGAAGTGGTAAAGAGTTGTCAATATTTTGTATGAAAGGCATAACCTTGGCAAATGGGACCTTATGGATTCCACCACCACCCACTATAGGTGTGTTGTTATTGGCAGTGGACATCAGCAAGGTCTTGTTGTCAATAACATTAAAATGCTGAGAAACTGAATATCTGACATAGCAAACTAACACTATTAAAGCAATTATTACTGGCAACGATACTTGGAATGCAACACTGCAGTGCAAAGCAAATGAATCAACACAGGTTGACATTTTCACACAAACACATTCACTACAGAGTGAATGAAGGGCATAGATAGCCAAAGATAAAACCCATCTACAGGATGAGAGTAAAAAGAGTCTGAAAGACAGGAGATAGTAGCCCCATAATGGAATGGAGAAAGTAGAAATATCTAATTTTGATGTAAGAATGAATTGCATTCAGCTGGAGTAGGAGAACTTGCCTTTGAAGCTCAGAGATAATAAGCAAAGATAAAGAAGAAGCCTCTGGACTGTCATAATGACAGTTCGTAGTCAAGTGTTTCTTACCTCATTCAAGATCGCTCATTAAATGAAAGATCATATGTAAAGAGTTCATAAAAATTTAGTGAAATAAAGTCAAGTTGAAGTCCAAACTTATTCAAGACACGATAACTTCATGAGAAGGATGGTATTATTAAGTAGTAAAACAACTACAAAACCTTCTACATATTCAAAGATGAACAAAGAGTCTAATGTAAAATGATGTGTAACAAGTGAGATCTCTAGTAGCAGGTATTAAAGTGTAAAGTGATGCAGAAGTTAAATGATGAGCGAAGAGGTTGGAGGAATATACATTAGAAGGCCAAGGAGTGATTATTCACTGCAAGACAATGACAAACTGGGGGTACAAGGAAATTAGACCAGGAGAAAGGGGTGCATCATCAGCAAGAGAAGTAGCAGGAGGAGGAGTTGCAGCAGTGGTAGAACTGTTATAGCTAGCAGGCCAGGAAGTCACTGTATAGCCCACAGCAACTACATTCTCATCTGGTACCAACTCTTGCCTACCTCCATTCCACAGAGGCCTGGAAGGCAACTCCTTGAACTGCTTGGTGGTGAAATCAAAAGGATGACCAGCAGAAGCCCTGCCGTCGTAGATGGGAACTAAAATAATGAAAAGGGTGGTGAGCAAATTAGATAGAAGGAAGAGTTGAAGATTTACCATAATCGGAAAAGGCTTTGGTGACGGGATAATCAAACTTGGGACCCATCGACTTCTTGTCAGCCTCACCATCCGCAGCGTGAGTCTTGATAAACCTACCCTTCTTAGCAGGAGCAGAAGGGGTGGTGGTAGTAGAAGCAGTGGTGGAAGGGGTTGGGGGGGTGTTGTAGGAAGGAGCATCTACGTCAACGGTATGAGATAAAGAAATATTTAGAAAAGTTGACAAGTACGCACTGGTGGTGGCAAGCTCACTCAAATCATCATCTGTGGGCCTCTTGGTACAGAAGAAGAGGCCAGCACCTCGAAGACAAGGCGCTCCCAAAGACGAATACTTGAGGACAGTACCCAAGTTCTTCCCCATCCGGATACAATCCTGACCAACCGGAACTACAGCTATAAACCTCCTGTTCAACTCATCTGCCTCTCCTTCAAGCGTGATAGTACCAGGTGTCAATAGGTGGGAAATGGAGGGTACGCCAACCATGATGAAGATAGCTGGAGTGTTGGTCCGCTTGATGACAATCCAGCCTTTTGGTTTCTTCTCTAACACAAGGTTGGGGTCAACCATTGAGATGTTGATCCAGCGATCTTCGCGCAACATGTTGCGGCCCTTGAGGAAGCATCTGAGAAGAGAGAAATTAATTATAAGCATAAATCCGCATATGAAAGAAAGAGAAGGACTTACACGAAGTTTTCTGGCGTTAAACCTCTAACAATGTCACTGAAACTGACGGTGGTCTTGCTGACTGGTTGTCCATCCCAGCTGATGTAGGACTTGAAATCGAAGTCGCTGTGAATAAAGAATAAGCAAGATGAAAGAGAGAATAATAATATTAACTTACTCCTCAGCCTCCAAAGAAGAAGGATCAGTGGGTTCGTCGCTGCCACTAGGTTCATCGCCACTAGGTTCATCGCCACTAGGTTCCTCAGGATCCTCAGCCTCAGCCTTGGTGTCATTGGGAATGGTGCTGGAAGTGGTGGCGATAGAGGTGGCCTGGGCGGTCTTTGCGCTAGCCTTGCCCTTGCCTTTGTCCTTCTTTACAGCCACTGGGACTCCCTCCTTGTCTTCTACCTCAGCGCGCGTAATGAGAAGGCGATTGGAAGGAGAAAACATCGGAGGAGTGAACATCGGAGGAGGGGACATCGGAGGGATTGATGCCGTTTGATGGAGGGCCTCTGTGGAAGGGGGAGTAGAGGGCCAATGGACTGGAGACGATGGAACAGTGTCTGGTGCAATCAGTGCAGAGGACGATACAGCAGGTAAGATGGATGCAGAAAGGGGAGAGGGACAGTGGGCGGCAGTGCGACGTGTAACACGGGTGGTGGGAATTGGGGCTAACGGTGCTGGGTTCTTAGGCATGGGAGTGGGTCTAATATAAGGAGTTATTTATCAGGATAAAGAACAAAATAATAGAATAGAAAAGACGCACGAATCGTCCATGATTTCATCATCATCTTCATCGCCACCATCACCACCAGAGTCAGATTCAACTAACTGGTGACGCTTTTGATACGCTTTCAGAGTCTCACGGTCCTTCTGGTTGTGCGTGGAACCTGTCTTTCTACTGGAGATAATCGTAAAGGAATTAGTCTGAGATGCATCACAAAATAGAACAATGACCAAACTCACGCCAAGAGAGGAACGGGAGGAGGAGGATTAGTGACAGTAGGCGTCCACTGAGCCTCGTTCTCCAAGTATTCCTTGGAAGGCTTCTTGTAGGCAGACATCCGGGCGGATTTCTTACCAGGCTTAGATATCATAGGAGGTACAGCGTCCATAGCTGCAGCCTCAGGAGCCTGGACCTGAAGAAAGCCAGCTCCCTTGGTCTTAGCAGCTTTGGAACTAAAGAAAAACTGTTAACTAACAAGATGGAAGACAAAGGAAGACATACTTTGGTTCAGACGAAAGTTCATCGTCATCAGACAACGCAGCGTCAGATATCTTCCGCTTATCCCCAGAGGAAAAAGCGGAAAGAGGAGAGCTATCACTACGAACACATGATCAGTAGGTGAAAACCAGAAGAACCAAAAACAACTTACGAAGAAAGCGTGAAATCTCTACAACAATGATATAACAGAGTCAAAATGGAGATATAAGAAATACAAATGACGACTTACGAGGTATCCATGTCAGTAAAGGTAGATGCGGTGGTCGCAGCAGGAGCCAGTGCCTTGGACGCAGTGGACACCTTGGACGCAGTGGACGCCTTGGACGCCTTGGACGCCTTGGACGCCTTGGACGCCTTGGGCGTCTTGGGCGTCTTGGACATCTTGGAAGATGTCTTTGACACAGCGGCGCCAGCAGCAGTCTTAATACTAAATAAAGGAATAAGTCATAGCACAGGACAGATAGGAAGGAGACGGAGGTACTTCTTGGTAGCAGGCATTGTAAAAAAGCAAGTAACTGGGGTTGAGAGGCAGAGAGACGAACGTTGGGAGTAGCTTAAGATGCGGGAGGGTAAGAAAGCTGGGGAATGGTTGTTCCAAACAGGCCAGCTTTTATAGACAAGACGCGATGAAAGAAAATCTGTCTAAGTCCACGATTTTCTGCTCTCTATGGGCAGCCACCGGTTAGATAAAATGCAGGGTATTGTAGGGGTGTGATACACGACGGCTGCTATCTCCAGGTCCTAGCTAGGAACCCCTGGCAAGTAAACCAGCTCGGGCGCAGTTCTACAGGTGAACCATTAGATTACGATAGACGGACCTGGATTGGTGTTGCGTACAGCTGACACAGGGTATGCTTAATGAGCGTCAGGGTATTATATCCTAGAAGTAGATTCAAGTTAGGCAAAGGCTCTCAAAGGTATAGTAATCGAAGGACCTACTAGAATCTGTAAAAGCCAATTCATACCTCCAGATGAACACCAACTTAACCTAGAGAAAGGATGGGAATATATTATTGCTGGTGTTAACAATCACCTACTTTGTCGATCTCATGACAAGAGCAGGATGAGCTTGAGGATGGCGCCATACCAGATCCTGATCAGCATCTTGGGATCTGAGACTAGACCAGGTCAGTCACTGGGCAGTGAAAGGGTTAGATGATGTGTCGTTAGACGATGTGTCGTCCAAGGGATTCCCCAAAACGCCACAAGTGTCGTCGACGGGATTTCTCAGAACACCGCCAGCAGGAAACTTTCAGGATATGATAGATGGGCCTGGATCGGTGACAGGTGTTGTATGTACTAGACATGAGGATATCAGGATATCGTATCCTAGAAGTATATTCGAGTTAGGTAGAGGCTCTCAAAGGTGTAGTAACCAAAGGACATACTAGAAACAGTGAAAGCCAATTCATACCTCAAAACAAACACCAACTTTATTGTTGGTGGTAATGACTGCTTACGGAGTTGGATGAGCTTGACGATGCCGCTTGATGATGCCGCCCAACCACGATGCTGATCAGTACCTTGGGATCTGGGAAACTAAACCCAGGTCAGTATGAAGAATGCTGGGTGGTGAAAGGGTTAGACGGCATTCACAACCAAGTCTATGCGTTGTCCAAGAGATTCTCCAGAACGCCACCCAGAACGCCACCCAGAACGCCACCAGGAGACTCTTCGGCTAGGGAGTTGATTGGAAATTAGACTTTGAATGCCGGTTTAAGTGTTCAATGTCTTCAATATATCATCTAGGGCCTTGTTCAGGGAGGGCGGGGAGGAGGAAACCCAGAAAGGCAATTTGAGCGCGATTGGGAAGCCAAAAGTAGTAACAAATGGAGGAGGACGCCCTGGATGCTCGCATCCACATTTGGATACACAAATAACGATTATCTGGTATTATCCTAGAAAATACATTTCAAGGAATCCAAACAAACAAGAAGTAGAGAGTCTGGCGAGAGAACCAGAACCTACGTTCATATCCTTGCTTCCTTCTCCCTCATGGATATTCTCTACAATATTGCTGGGGCCACACGCGCTCTCGAAGAACATCAACGTTGGGTTGAAGACAGCAACGAATACCTGCATTCATTGGTCAAGGTTAGTATTGAACTGCTCTCTGGTCATTATTGTTACTTACGCTCATGATTCAGTTGCCGTCCTGGGAGACCCGCTATGGTCTCAACTACACCAATAGCCCACCGTCTTGGCGTGTTGTTGACAAGACGCGTGGAGAGAATGAGGAGATCATCTTCAATCTCCAAGGCGTCATTGAGCACAAGGTGCTTCCTCCCATTCTTGATGCGAGAAAGTGAGTTACAACACACTATTACAATTTTAAGACGACTTACGATATTCCACAGAGTTTCCAACCCTCATCTTTTTTCACAGTCACTTCGCCTCGTTGGCCTAGGTACTGCAACATTCAATGACTCTGTGAACGCTGCTATGCAGATGTTCAACGTCTTCTCCCGGCAGTTCCCTGACAAGCGCGTTATTGTCTGGGAGCCTCCCGCATCATCCTGGACCAGTAATCTTGGGCTGTCCATGTCTAACCGTTACTTCACACGCGCCAAAGAGGCTGGACATATGCCCAGCGTCCCATTCCCAGCTGATGTTGATCCTAAAGGCGTGTTGAATGCTATCTTAGATGATGAGCTCATCCACACAGAAGAGAACGACGTGAAATATTATACCCGTCACACCGATCTGGGAAACAAACCGAAGTGAGTTGATTGTACATTAGGCTTCTCCAGGGACTTACTTTTGTTTGAGATACTTTCCCGGTAATCCTCAGATGTTCCGCATCGGGGACATCGTTGAGGTCCAGTTCTCATTAGTCTATTACAAGATGAGGTCGGACAAGTATATCTTCAAACCTATGCTATACTCCATAGCTCTGTTGGATGGCCAGTTCGCAAATGTTAGTTGTGTATCTAAAATCAAATGCTAAGACTTAACGATTTTCATCAACAGGAATTGCGGCTTCAAAAACAGGAGTTGCGGCTTCATAAGCCTGCAGTACGTGGACCACCTCCTGTCCCAAAGGTTATGAAAAGGCGCATTGGTTATGTAACTACCTCCAGCGCTAGTGTGAGTGGAAGTAGTAATTCAGATGACGAAAGGGCTGCGAAGAGAACCAGGACAGAAGGCGAGTTAGAGATTCAAGGCTTAGAAAAGATGTCCCTAGATACTTAAGATAGGAAAGCGTTAACATGGGTTCAATATACCTGCTTTTAAGAATTTATTCACAGTTGGACGCACCAGATGTAGTATTACATCTAATAATAAACATAGAGAATGTAAGTTTTGATCGTTTTGTGAGGTAGGGTGGGCCCTTCTGATGTTCAAAAGTTTCACATACCTTATATGCGTCAAGAGAGGTGGGGAGTAATGACATCAGAAATCCGGTGTTTAAACATTGGAGAATTGATAATCAATTATACTGCACAATCAGTGTACCATCGTCAACCGCAGTCCAGTCCCTCTTGCGACACACCAACCATCATACAATGACAACTCCACCTGATCTATCCAAGATCCGACCATTAGACTTGGTGAATAATCCAAGTATATTGCTGCATGGTGCCAGACCTGACCAGCGTGCGTTAATATATATAACTCGCAAAAATCAGCTGGGTGATTACTCATCATGAGGAATAGCTATCGGTCCATTTGATGGACGTGTTGGGGCAGTTGTCGACCAAGGCCGCCACTTTGTAACCAGCCCAAATACGGATATCGTTTACAAACCCCACCTGGATCGCGTGGATGTCAGAATGCGCGAAGACTTTCGATATGGTCCATATGATCCTACGTTATGGGCCCAGCCCTATAATGAAGAGTACTGCCATTTTGCTGCCATGTTTCGAAAGCCGGAATTCGAAAACATGCCGTTTTCGCTCTTGTATCAGGATTTGAAGACATCAAACTTCGACCCCCTTGATAATACAGTATCCAACGGATTGGGACATCCCAACCAGAATATCATCAAGCTATTCGGAGAACTTTACGATCAGTTAAACGGTGAAATCGAGGAATACAAAATAAAAACGCCTCAAGAGTCACGACATGAGCACATATTCTTGCTCGCTCGGGCTTTGTCTGACGCCAAAACATGTTTTACCCAGCTTGCCTTGACATTTGAACAACTACAATTCTCCTGGACAGATGTACAGCGGCTATTTATCGAAACCAAGGCGTCTTTGGACTATCATTCCATATATCATCAGCGGATGATTGGACTGAAAAGGCCACCCACTCACACAGAAAACATGATGGGTACTGTAACGACAGACCCAACTGTTGTGCAGTTCATGTTTCGGGCGGGTTTACCTGTCTGGTATTTGCGACCTTGGGGCTTGGTAGCCAGCGCACGCATCGACAAAATAGTCCAACCCTTCCAGCCATTGGAAACTTTGTTCGCAAAGCAGGCCAATCCCCCGCTTCCCATTGTCTATTCTGGATTTCCGAATGACAAAATCAAGTATCAGAAAATGCAAGATTATCACCGCAATTTCTATCGCCCACCTGTTCCTTATTTCCAGTTCCGTGAATCCTCAACTCTTGCGACATCTTCTCGGGATACTGCGGAAAAGTCTCGTGCTCGTGGTGAGTCCTTTGAAAGCCTATCCCTAAAACACAACTGATGCGATTATATAGCTAACGAAATAAAAAATCCAAACATCGACTACTTCACCCATAAACTCTGCCCTCTGATCGCAAATTCATGGAAGGCTGCTTTAGGATCGATTCTGCCATCCTTTACACGAGCCAAAAACTTTGGCCATCTCTTTCCACATGCGGCCTTATTACTACGCATTACAACAGATGAAAAACGATTGACATACATTTTCAATTGGCTACGCTTCCGACCCACACTGTTGTATCGGCTGACCAAGCCCGATGCAGTCATAGAGGGATACCCCAATGATTTCTGGCGTGTTCTCTTGACATACGGCGGAGAAACTGCTGGAGAAAACCAAGGAGGTCAGCGAGCGCAGGCACGTCAAAAGGCAGCAGAGTTGTTACAAAGTTGTGGGGTTCCAACGGGAATGTTGAGCAACGCAACCACTGTCCGTTGGAGAGCAACTACAATTTCTCAAAACCAACCTTTGGATCAAGACACGCTCACCAGAATCATATGGGAAATCAATGAATTGAATTTCCGTTTCGATCTCTATATTCTACACCGTCGTCGGAAATCAAACAACGGGGATGAAGTCAGTGATCCAGACGCACTTTTGATGGATTGTTTTCCAACTACTGGACCACTCAACATCGTCGACGGTGATAAGGCCAATGCAGGTCTTGGTTCATTGTCTTCCTTCGTACGTCTCCGCTACTTGGTACATCTAGCGCATGTCTTTGAAGGTTGGCTTGGTTGCCCGGACATCGTCATGTCTGCAGCGTCAGCTGGAATTGTAAGTGTTCGGCACTGGACTGCACAAGAAATTGGGAAATTTGAAACGAGGATCACTAAATTCTTTGTCGAAACTTTCGAGCGTGAATTCGGTCGCTTACCTTCTGTACCCTGGTCTCTAGATCTGGTAAGTCATTACTTTAATTGACAAGGACACCTCGAGACTAAAACATACCGCCCAGCAATAAATGAGCAGTCTGATAGGCGGTGGCAAGAACTTGCATGGGGTATTATTGGATCTCTCTCCTTTCCTGTGAAAAAATAGATCTATGAGCAAATGTAACCTATTTAAATGATACACTGCATTTGAAGGAAATGAACACACAGATGTTTTTTAAAAAAAAATGCATCAAATTATGGTCTCTAGACGAAAGTTCTGGGCTGATTAAGAGACGCAGGATCTGGTTAACTCGATGATACCTTATAAGCTCCTGCTATCACTCCGCATCTGTCTGTACAAACAATTTACATCCTGAATGAGATCTGTGAAGGTAGCATCGTCGAGATATATATGTAAGTTCACCGATCGACCTGCGGACTTACACTAAGCTGTGGACCATGACGTCCAACCGGGTCTTGGAGTAAGGAATGGATCCGCCATGACATCATACTGAGATGGAGCAGAAAAAAGGAACACCAGTCAAACTGAGACATGCGACACAGAGTCGAGATGTCAAAGTCGAGGGAGGGGTTGGTGTGAAAGACGGACCGGAGCGACGCAGAGTCGTGTCCAGCAATCTGTCAGACAGGATGTTAGGCAACACAGAGTTGGGCTAACATTGTCACTACCCGTGTGCTAGTAATGTAAGAACTAGGTATCACCACGAGTGTATAAATTTCGAAGCGGTGAGATACCTGAATGATAGCAAATAAGATATTCTAGAGAAGCGTTAGCGCAAGTTACCAAGACGATACATACCATACTGTATTGCAGGGCAGAACAAGAACAGAGAAAAGATAGAAGGGAAGAGGGAGAAATTCGTTCAACGGAGGACGGTAAATGACCAAATGGTCGATGACGATCTGGTCCGGGACCGGTTTGTCGGTGATTCAATCGGACTTCAAATTATGGTCTGTGCACGTGGAGGGACCCTCACCGGCACAGCCACTTATTCGATCACCGCCCTGCTACCTGCCCACCACGCATCGTCTCCCCACTACCTGCCCGCTATATGTCAAGTAAGTCCAGTCCGTCATGTTTTATCCTAAACAACTCACCTTTTTATGCTAGGATCATGTCCAACCGAACCGCATTCTATCCTTCTTGACACGACTCTGGGTCGCTCAAGTGGAATTGCCGTATGGCAAGGACACGGCTCTGCGCCGCCCTTGGCCAGTTAACAACTAGGATCTTGACTCTGCGTCACATCCCAGTGTTTTTCGGTTGTCCGACAACCTCTTCAACCACACCACAGTGATGTCATCCCGGGTCTAGCAGGTACACTTCGACCCGCCATGATATCATTTCCAGCGAGTATGCAGTTTATGTCTACAAAGTGGGCTCAGCCCATAGCACTCGCAATACTATTCCTTACCATATCCCACCACTGCCAGCTACGTAAGTTCTAACTTTCGCCCCTATCTTGCTCATAGTAACAACTTACCTGTAGAATTATCTTTCGACACAGCCAAGCATACTCACCAATGGCGTTGACGATTAACGTCAACTCTTTCACCTCCGCGGGTCCTTTGCCACCTGTATATGCGCTATATACCTCAAAACGCATCCAACTCACGTCTTACTCCTCGGCAAGAGATGGTCCTCCACCTTCACCGTGTTTACCACCTTTCCGCATGCTGCATGCACCCAGTACTTCCCTCCTGGGCGTCCGTCCCGTCAACAAGTTATCCGTCTACGTATCCAACTCCTGTCTCACTCCCAGACACACATTCTTCAGGGCGCTCAGTACCGTCTCGTGTCTCCCTCCCTCTTGGGCGTCCGTATATCCAACTGAACGGATGTTTCGTTTCGGGACGAGGGCTTCCGCTCGCAACCATCACCGATGGCACTACCTACACCACCACTACCAACACCAATGTCACCCCTCGCCACACGTTCATCTTTCCTCTCCTATCTCCCGTACCACCCAGTTCCCCACCCGCACCCAACGGGAATCAGTTAGCCCATCTCCACAAGAACCTCGATATCTTACCTGTCCCCCACCTCTTGACATCCAAGATCGGTCTCATCACCTACGTTTTTCGGTTCAAGCAGGATGGCTAGCACGCTGAGATAACTTCACCCCAAATCTCAACGGAACCACTTCGCCCAGCTCTGGATCACCTCCCTTCACCCCTCCAACCCGAAGCACCTCCTCCAATCGTCAATACCGCACCACTAGAACTCGCACCAATCACACCTCCTACAACACCCTCACCTCCGTCAACATTAATTGACGGAGGAAATTTGAAACCGCTAGGTGTTATTGCAACACCACCGCCTTGCTCATTATCGCCTTACTCGTTATCACCCTCCCCATCCCCGCCTCGTTTATGACCTTCATTATCAGAATTGAGGGGTGCAGACAGACCCGGCCAACCCCAACGAAAATCAACATTCGTACCTCATCCCGGTGCATCATGAGCACCTGCCGCCACTTCCCAAGGACCTATATACATCGACCTCCATCCGCAGGAGGTCCAGCTCTATGCGTAGATGTGGGGTGGTCGAGTGTTCAACATTCAACGGTGACCTTTGGCTCGCCATATCCACCAAACCCCTTTTCTCATTCAATTCCACTACGCCGTTCCTATCCCCTCTGTACTACACGCCTCTCTACCCTATCCCACCGCCGTTCTTCGTTCGGATCCCAACCCTATGTCAAAGGGTCTCCTTGCATCCCTCACCCCAACCACCAAACCGCTCCGCCGTTCATTCAAGTTGGACACGTTCATTCCGGCTGAGGTTTTGCCATCACCGGCGCAACACCCCTTGGAAGCATTGTCCCTTCACAAACACAGCGACGTTGTGGATGTTGGAGATGCCGGGGATGGGCGCGGATGTTGGATGGGTTAGGTGGTCTACAGTGGACGTCGAATAAAGCATCGGTCTGGGAGTTGTTGGGGATGGCGATGACAATGCCAACAACAACGCTGGTGGTCATGTGGGGAAGAAAGTCTGGTCCCAACCACCACGGCCGCAAAGACCACCACCAACATTCGTAGACGGCTTACGCGCCAGCTTATCCATCCACATCTCTCGCGTATTATCACAGAAAGGAAGACCACCGACAGGAAGGGGACCTCCACCACGATGTCTGGTCAAACACCCACCAAAGTCACGACTTCATTACGACAAACAAATTACATGCGCTCAACTCAAGTCGCACTCTGGCATTCAACTCATTATCCAACGCATCGGTTGGAACTCGCAATCTGAATTTGCCGATGAAGACTGGACAATGTGCAAGACCACTCGTTTAGAATTAGTTGTCGGACATCTTGGAGCGTTTATGGGGGTTGGTAGCCGCGTCACTCTCTGTGTCAACACGGTGAGTATATTCAACTCAAGGGCCGGAAACATATACATTATATGTAATGTATCTCTCACAGGGTTTTCTCCCTTATCGAGGTTTAACGGTGATCGTTGAGTAGCTAAGCACGCCCCGATAGCTAAGCACAGCCCGGAGCCTATCTAGTGATATCCCACTCCCAATATGATGTCATGTTACCCAAAAAATTTGACTGTCCCCCATCCCGGCCTGCGTCTTCAACTCAGACCATCATGAGTTCAGAATCAGCACAACGCTCAACTTCTGCAGCACCTGCACCTGCTGTTGCTCCTCCTCCTCAAGGCAGACTTCTTTCTCTCCCAGGTCGTGATCCAGACCTACCCGCTTTATACGAGGTCGACGAACATATCCAAGTTCCCAATAAGGGACCCAATCAGCGTATTCTCGTTCTTTATCAAGACCTGCAGGGGCAAAGCCTTTGGAAAACCTTTCGAAAGGTTGCAAAATGGGCTCCTCCTCGAAGCGATAGCGAGAGGATTGAAGAAGGTAAACCGAAGTCTCATATTACATGATTGTACTAAATTTCCTTCACTCGATGCTAGGTTTCGATATACTTGATCCAGAGAACGAAGACGTTCTTTTCCTTCGCGATATGCACGGAACGGGGAACGAAAAAGACGATGTTTTAAAGTCGTGGGCTATTCACGAGTAGGAAGATTATCAGTCGTACATGCTTTCAGTTGTTGACATAGGAATCCATAGGGGCTACTATACGGATGATGAACTTGCAGAACTTATTCAACTACAGACTGATCTAATTGGGCCGGAGAAGCTAGTGAGACCATATAAAGCTTTCAAGACTCCGAATGGTTACGAAGGGGGTATCGAATACGAGCGAAGTGACCAAGCAGTCAGTATTGTCGAGGGCAGCAGGGCGTATTGGGTGGCTATGTCCCTTCAAATCCAACGTTTTCTATTGGCGCCTAGTACTGGAAACAAACGTCAAGAAGGTATTGGTGCCAAGTGCGATCATACAGAATTGAACAATCGTTTGATACGCGTGCGTAAATTCACCTTATTGCTTATTTTGGTATGATATTCATCCTCCAATAGCTGGGCACTAGGGCAAGCGTACGAGGGATGAAGAAAGCTCCTCTCAGTACGAGAGACGCTCTACATATTCAGGCCGAGTTGACGAACTTTCCCCATATTGGTCACGACGAAAACTGTTGCCAAACGAACTACCAGTTGAATGTAGCCCATGCTGCTCCGGCAGGTTCAAACGAAAATCTAACAACGTCGCTGGGACAATTCGGTGGTACTCATATCGATAAGTATGACTCGACGACTGCCCCGACTGCCATGACCATACTCAGTCAATCATCGGATGATGTTGAACTGGAAAACTTTTATCTCATGGATCTTGGTGCGTTATCTCAACAATTAATTGATAGGACCTAGAACTTAAGCATCCCATAGGTATTGCAGTGAGATTGCGACGCTTCACCACTGCATTCTTCTTCGGCGTACATTTCCATAGCGGAGCCCAACCGATGTTCAAACGCAATGTCATCAACCCCTTACCTTACTATCGACTCACACTGATCAAATATCCGTCCTTCTCTGCCTTGGATACACCCTCTGCAGTAGCATTTGCTGGACTTCCACCCAACGGAGACGTATTGAATCTCAGCACCGAGATGCGCGACCCGCGCTTGGATCCTCTGTAAGCATTACATACTACATACACGAAAGGATGTTCTAACACACCCTAGGACATACAAATATCTAAACCCAGATTGGCGAACACTTAGTCCACCCGAACGACCCTCGACACAAGCCACGTCCCTCTATGATATGGGCTCACTTTTGTCACGCAAAGCCTATCTTGACCACCTTGGCCGCGGTGTGGATCAGCTGGTCGCATACTTAGTTAGTCAAGCACCTGAAGATTACCATGTTCAATGGGACAAAGACAAGCTCGTTACAGCCTTCTCTCTTATCAACGAAGCCGGAAAACGCATTCAGGCTGAACCTTGGGATCTAGGACCCGGATGGCCTTCGAGTAGCATCCACATTGGCAAGAATATCAATGATGAGCAACCCCGAAATCCAGGAAAAATGGTCCCGTACGACAACCAGCCCCGGATTGACGCTATGAAGAAGTGGGCTCAACATGTCAATACTACAGGAAACACCACCGCTGTTTCTATCTTATGTGATCGACGTGATGCAGCTTCCAATATCGTTGGAGCACATCCCCAAAGGCGTAAAGGTAAGCCCAAATAGCAAATTGGACAGCATAACGTATAGCTAAACAACGACATATAGGCGCAATCAACAGAGCTCGAAAAGAAGCTGACGTATCAGAAGACACTCAAAAGACCGTTCAAGATCGTAAAGGGAAGCGTAAAGCAACTGATGAAGGTCAGTATGGGATAGTCATTTGAATCCAATGGACTAACCCGCCCGTAGGACCCCATCCCCCAAAAGCAACACGTTCAAAGCGTTCTAGAAATAATCAGGAGTTTATTGATGAGCGAATGATGACCGACACGGATGGTATGTCATAGCTGCTCTTCTTATTGCAAAAGTGAATTTAACAAGAATGCCTAGTCATACGGCAAGGCTCAACTCTGATACAAAGTCTCAACCTTGACCATCTACTGCAATTCGAATCTATCTTGACAAAACCTGAGAACCAGATACTTCTTGGTTCTCTCTTTGGAGACGAGACTCGAGCACTTGCACTTTGGGAAGGAGATACCGACACAAACCTCTCCGACGTCATCAAGGTCACAGGCGAATTAACACGAATCTGGACATCTCAATTTGTTGGAATCCCCAGTCAGAGATTGCAAGAGGCGCTAATTCAGATGCTCAACATGACCCTTTGGGAATGGCTTTACAAATTCATTCGGT
>ML208286.1:0-70281 GCA_004369065.1 Pluteus cervinus | reverse complement strand
TAAGCGGGGATGGAGTCCTGAAAACGTTGTTTTCGGAAAGTAGTGCCATATGTTGCTTGAAACTTGAAATGATACGAGAACCGGAGCGGGTGTGGATAATAATTTGTCGTAGATGGGAGCCGAGGCCCGGTGTGATAACTTCAAATGCTGGATCCTGTGCATCTGAGGGATAAACGTTTCTAACACAGCTCGCGTTGTGTTGACAAGATTCACAGCCAGACACAGACCGTGATTGCGCGCGAGCAGTGTTTTGGCGAAGGGAAGTTGAACCGGGCTCTCCTTGCCCGGGAGAGAGATGACCGTCCAAAGGGTTGGCGTCGCTAGGGCAGTATTACGCCAGTGGCGACAAACCCAGCTGAGATAAAAGCGTGTATCAAGGTCGAATTCGTCGGGAAATGACGGTCCCATCTTTTCTTGGGTATGAGAAAAGACTTCGGAAAGCACCTCTGTTGGCATCTTCGAGATCGGAGAGAGGGAATTACGAAGTGTTCTGAGAGAAAAGAGACGCGATTGTAGTTGAAATATTTCTTTGTCGAGCTTGTTATACTCTATGCTTCTTGTAGAGTTAATCCATGGATACTAAGTGGAGGGAATTTCGGATACGGGTAATCTGCCATGATTGTCTACCAATTAGACCTTGGACGACGGCACTCAGGTTTTCGGATTCGCGTCTAAACTTCTGCGTTTAAAACGTTCAGAGATGCCTGTCCGTGTCCTAGTAGTGGTTAGTGGCTCCCTCTTCCAAAATCTTTTTCTAGAGATACATACTGTGAGCGTTATGACGAGCCAAAGTGATGCCGCCAGAGAGTGAACCTTTGAACGTTGGACGATGTGGTAGGAACGGGTAAAGAGATTTTTGTTGGGAAGAGGTCGCCGCCACCAGCTTAGTCATCCGCTGGTACTCGGCTGGTTGCCGCTTCGCCGCCTGGTCAAACCGCGATTCAACCCCCTCCTACGGGGTATAGGTCCCAACTTCGTGCGTTCTCGGATGACAATACTCGTGAGTCAACCGAGGGTCACAAATAACAATAAAATGACACACTTGGCAAAAAGTATCGACAAGATGCCTCAGGCCAACGCGGCAAATCGATTCACCAAGTTCGTCGGACTCGTTGCATAGACGGGCCTGGTTATCTGGCCTCTTGTAGATGGAATCAATAGAATTGTGTGGAGTGACGTTCACCTGCTACAACAGATTTAAGGAATAACTTTCCGCCATTTCACGTCTTAATAAGAGCTGGGAGCATTGGGCTCGACGAGGGAGTTTGGCTAGGGAGAGAGTGGTAAGATTTGTTACAATAATAGTCGAGACCATTAAGACGAAATCCCTGAACCTAGTCACATCCACATCCCCATAACCACAATCATCAGTTTTACCCAAACCGATCTCTTCATAACGTTTCTCTAAAGCCTCCTCCAGATTTTTCAAACGACTATCCACGAATTGGCAATCCCAAAAGATCAGTTCCTTTATCGCTGGAAACGGCGTTTCCTTCGCCGTCTTGGGAGCAATCCCAAGTTCACCAAGGAACATTTCCAGAACCGATTCCCCAGGACGTCACCTTGGGGAGCTCGGACAACCTTTTGAGCTATGTGAGCACGATACCGACAAGTTTGTTTATACGATAGGACGACTGTAGTAAACGCGAAAGAGGGGGAGGGAAACCTAGAAGGGCTGCACTCGCAATCTCTGCTAATGAGTTACCGTTTGCAGAACCGGATAATCTCTTTCATCCTGCGTTGTCTCGAACAGAGTCAAAGTCGAACCTGAGGCCTGAAGCCTGAAGGTGGAAGACCTGGGCCATGAGGCCTGAGGCTTCACTTGGCAAGAAAAACGAACTCGAGAACTAACAAGGATGCCCAATGTCCAAGTGTTAATGCTAACGGCAATTGTGCCACGCATGACCCTGCTTGTGCGTAAAGTTAAGTGTTGGGGTTCCACGGTTAGTTCGGGGCTGTCGATATTAATTAAGTAGCACGCTCGAGGGTTGAACCTGTTAAGGCATCGTAGACTGGGCTACGCATGAGGGAAGACCGGCAACCCTGCAGTCTAAGTGGCTTTCGATAGGTCCTTGGAAATAAATATTTCAATGAGTTTCTTGTTTGTCATACAAAAGGATAACCATGGCTAAGCAGATGCGTACATACCATGTAAACTCTTCGAAGGTAAACATAACGCAAACGTGCGTCCAATTCCATCCAGCAACATGTGCTCGAATTCACATCCAGCGTCGCGCAGGTCGCATATTTTTGAGTTCTATCAATAGATTACTGCCGAAATGAATCCTGTAAAACTAATTACGACCATGAGAGGGATCATTGTCAAACTTATCAGGGTAGGGGTAGATCATCGTGGAAGTAGGGATCACTGCTTTGTTTTTGGATGGCAGAATTCGATGTTCCGGTCATACTTATTCGTCTGTTAGAGAAGCCAAGAACGCAGAAGACTCAGCTGCGGAGTATGGTGTGATTTGTGAATAGAAGATATGTTTTGGTCACCTGGTCAAGTGTAAGTGCAGAACTGTGAAGCTGTATATAAACTAGGCGTTTGAGAGGGTTCGAAGAAGAGGATTTGAACCAATAAAAGAAGGAACTCTGCTTGAACCTCGCTAAAACTCACCAGTTTAGCTGGCTGTACGAAGCAAATGTTCGATGTTAACAAAATATAAACTAACCTTGTTTCCGAAGGTCTTGTTGCGGGTTCTTCAAGTCCCAAATGGCGGTGTTGGCTGTGGTACCGTAATGGCCGGCATGATGCCAACCCGAACCGAGGCCCGGATCAAATCAATCAAACTCGGATACGCTTCGGCCGAAGCTACTTTCCAACCTCCAACTCGCATCTTTGTCGCATTCCATCCCCGTAAGTTCCGCCCATGTTCAGCTGACCCAATTGCCGCGGAGGAAGTGGATCTGACATTGAAATTCGTATATCGTGGTTAGACTCTATCCTGGATACTTAAATGTCGACATGGTGGGTCCGGTGATTTCTGATTGGAACCGTTTACTCGTTCGATGGATATTTTGAATTCATGGCGAAGGTTTTAGTTCAACGAAGTTGACTCTGGAAAAGGGGGAAGTATTACCACTAGGGACAAGGTCAATAGGCCTCTAGATCTCTTAGGACGACGGCACAGTCTGTCCAAGTTCGAAGTTCCAGTAGAGCCAATTCTTCACAACCTCATCCCATGAGATTCGGAGTTCCACGTCAAACTTGTCAGGTAGAATGCAACCTAACCCCGGTAACGCCATACTAGATTCAAATGGCTACCAGCACCAGATGGACGGATCTAACACCCAGAAACCCAGAAAGGTACGTAGCTTTCGGACGTTATATTCTGTTCGAGGATTGTCCGTGCCACATGCCTGTGTACAAAGCGCCTAGGGCCTGGATAGCTCGCGAACGTGAACGTACACGTTCAATAGCCTATTCGGAAATGAATGCGAATTGTACTCGTCGTTCTTTGTTACGGTAGTGCCTACGGCATCGATGAAGGTCATCAGCCGAGGAGGACATCAAGGTCAATCAGGTACGCACATTGTGAGATGTCTACAGTACTGGTGTTGTGGATTGACAAGGCGATGATACCTTCCGTACAGAGTAAATGGAGCGAGCGACACGAGCATTATCGATGACGATGCACGAAGGCTCTCGAATTTTGGAGCCCAGTGACGCCGACCAAATACGGAGAGCCAAGCTTTGATCATTGATGATGCGTTTTGCGTCTTCAATTGCGACTCCCATGGATGTCAAATCGGAGAATGAAAGACTATACTGTACGCGGGTATATCGAATAGAGTACCGGTAATTGTGGTGATGGTACGATGCTATGATGCCCTGGTGTTATGTTGCAAGACCCGTTCCGGTGTACCTAGGCCTGTTTAGTTGACTCTAAGCCCGAAGAACACTTGATCTAGAAACACGAGGCAGAATTTGGAGAATTGCGATGAAAATGGCGTTTCGTTGCGTGTTGCAGTTCCCCTGTCAGAATAAAAGTCAAATTCTAACGTTGGCCTGGCTATACTTAGTAGAATTCGAGACACCCACGTTCATATCTTGCGTACGTACTGCACGCCAACGTTTTTGGTACGAAGAGAAAGACATTTCCCAATAGTAATAGCCAGAGTAACCCAGGATCCGGCAAATGAATTCAAAGTTCGTCAAACGTTGGGCAATGGGCAAGGCTCACTGTAACACGATTGCCGTGCCTGCAGCCAAGAAAGGACCGAAAGGGAGGGTAACTTGGAATTTGTCCACGTCGCGGCGTCAGTCAACTGACCATACCACACCTGACCTGATCTGACGGTGATCGTGCGGGAAGTTACACTGGTGATTGGTACGGTACTGAATACGTTACACGAGAACGTACATATGACCCGTACGGTACCCACCCCGGAACATGAGAAGAAGAATGTACAATTTGGATTGGAATGAAACTGTATAACGTCGGACATACCACGCTCTCCCGTCTCCTTGGATCTGGCTTCTCACGGCGATTGTGAGGGAAACGACATGGAGTCGACCGTCGCAGGAGTTGAGAAAGTGCGGAGAGAAATTTGATTGAGAGAGACCGCGTACGTCATAGTTGTTGTCGTAGTATGGATATACAACTCTACAGTATATCCTCTGGATGACGGTTTGCCGCAACATACGCCATTATGGCGCCCTTTGCGAGTATACATAACTTACTGTCAGGATGAAACGGTAAAACCATGGGGGGGTAGGGTGGTGCCGTAAAGGGGAATTGAAGGGAGCAGCGGAGGCACAATCAAGTAAGGAAGGGACGAGTTCATGCGTATGGAATGACCTGAGCGCGTGCGTGGGGTGGTGCCATCGTGCCGCCCAATTGCGATGGCCCATCGGGGTTATGTTGTGACGCGGCCATCATCTCGAAATTCAAAATTTGGATTTCGACATAGAGTACCACGTCCAGAAAAGGAGGAAATGGTCAAGATCCATAGGGGTTAGAAAATTATATCCCTTTCCGAAAGAGATCAGCCTTCCTTAAGGCCTGTAAGGTTGAGGCACATACCATTCCTTTATAACCAGGCCAGCCTACCGTCGGCACCACCCACGGAACTCTCCACTCTCTACCCCAGATCTATTGACTCACCGTCATCGGCAACATCCCCATTGACTCGCTTAACACTGGTCTCTGCCCCGCATCATCCTCCCTCGTCGTTACTACCCCACCTCAAAAAATGTTGGCTGAACAATCAACTGCGCCTACCTCCTCGAGGAACAACGGTTTCTCAAACAAAATAACTGCCTTCCTAAGCAGGACGTTCAGCGATGCCGATATCGACGCAGACCAGAGGACTTTAGTTGGGCGCCAAGGTGAGTTACAACTTTCATCAAAGAGAGAGAGCGAAAGGAAAGAAGACGAGTGCGTGGGGGATGCTACGGGTTATATATTGATTGGAGATGACATGTTTACGGCTCTGGTTAAACGGCTAAACATGCGAGAGATAAGAGAGATAAGGACACTGGGACATGGGGTTGGTTATCTCTGGTTCGCCAATGAGAGACCAATAAGAATGTGATCTCATTCTCCTATCTTATCTCTCGTCCTTCCTGTTCCCTTCATCGTAAATTGCCTTGATGAGGCTGGTTGGTGTGCCTCGGCCCCTAGGCTGTTCCATACAGCGACAACCTGGTCTCGTCATGCTGGGACTGCATTCCGAATCGTCCCGTTTCATTCCCCTTTTCCCATTGTTCTCGTTTTGCGTATGACAGCGTCATTCTTCCGGATCTATGTCGCCTCCATGAATATGCCTATGCTCTCGGAGCTAGCAAATGCACACACGCCATTCCCGTCCGTCCAAATCCGATGTTCGTCGGACTCGGACGTCGCGGATAGGTGATGCGATCCAAATATTGCATCATCGATGTTGTCCTGTCCTCTGATTTCGAGTCTGTTCCGGAGCGAATTCGAGAGCGACAGGTGTGCCTGTTGACAGGACTGTCACCACGCACTTGGCTCTAACGAGTCATAAGATTCTTTTTTCTCGTCTCATGACCTTTAGGTTGTGCGGTGGCGTTCCTATTTAATCCCCGTTGCTCGTTCCGACCTCTTCCCTCCTCCTCAATAACACGCACTCGGATACTCCTCTTTGCATAGTGGGCTGTTTTCTGGCTTACATTTGCTGCTCTCATATCGCTCCTCGTCCTCTTGTGTCTTGCCCATCTGAAACCAACAACTTTACTGACTGAATTTGACGTCATGTCAGCAGATCGCTCAGCATCTCGTGGCCGTGAATTCGTGAGTAACTAATCTCGTCATGATCACACACTCTCCTCTCTACTTCCACCGGTTCTTATTCCTCTCCAACTTTCCTTTTTATACCCACCCCATCGATATCGATAAGCCGCTAACCACACATTACCACTGTCTAGACTTCATCCGGTCGTGGTGGTCTCGGAAACATTCGTCAAGCCTCTTTATCTCGAGACGGCCGTCCAGATTTTAATCCCGAAGAGCGTAATGTCTCTCGAGGACGCGAAGCCGTTCCTTCTGACAATAGCGAAAGAGTGCGTCGTGTTTCCTCCATTTTCACATTATCACACCCCGCCTCCTTCTCCTTTTTAAGAACCCCCGCCCCCGCATTTACCCCACCTTTCACCTTCCTGACTTCTTCGGCGGTTCCCGCCTTTTGATCGTCGTTTTGTCTCCCTCCATAGACATGATGGCAATGGTACTAATTTCGTGTTTCCCTCCACGCAGGTCTATTCCACGGGCCGTGGTGGTGCTGGAAACCTTCGTTCACCCTCTCGCGACATTACCAAACCTGATCCAGTCCAAGAGGAGGTGATCGAGCAATACAAAACCGCAAATAAGGATGCTGCTGTGCGTTTTATCATATATCCCAAACATTGTTACACCGTGCTCATTATTCCTTTGTCTTTTATCGAAATAGCATTCGACTGGACGTGGTGGAATCGGGAACATCACTCGTTCGAGGTCTCGTGGACCCGCTGTGAGTGTATCCCCGGGACCTGTCCATAGTACCGGACGTGGTGGTGCTGGAAACATCTTACCGGGAGATGGTCATGATTCCGAGGCTTTGGACGAAGCTGAGAGGAAGAAGCACGTACACGCTCATGCAGAGGGAATGTGAGTACTTGCTCTGTTTTCCTGTATACCGCATGATTCTAATGCGCATTTTAGTCATTCCACAGGACGCGGAGGTGCTGCGAATCTAACTGCTACACCTGGTCCTGCAGTTGAGCATCACCCTCATGGTCACCATAATGACTTTACGTCGACGGGAAGGGGAGGTGCAGGGAATATAACTCATTCATAAACGAGACATACCCCCTTTTCTCCCACCTTCACACTAAATCGGAATTCCATTCTTTCCCTTCTCTTTTCGTCACTTTCAGTTCACCAATCTCATTATCATACATACCGGGGACGCCTCTCGTCTCATCGGTTTTATTCCTTACCATTTCGCCTATGTATTTACCTGTACAATCGACGAAAGTACGATAGCAGTGTTCAGTAGCCTGAATCTACAGATACAATCATGCCCGTTGGGTTCGCGGGTTTTTTCTGAAAACGTTGGAGACACTTTGCAGGGCACAAAACCTTCATTGTCGTACGACGAAGTCAACTTATGAACCGGGTTGAGCGGGCAGGGCACGGACCACCTAGCGGAACCGGTCGGTCCGATGGTCCGGCTGGGTCGGATCAGTACCCTCCCTGCAAAGTTCGAACGCCGGCGGACCCTACCCAGAGGCAACCTGTTTCCTTCTCACCAAGACTAAGTACTGTACGCAAATTCAGGCCCTCGCAGCAGAAACTGGCAAGGCTGTTCACCAGTCTGTCTGTCAAAAGGCAAGTTGGTAGTTTTTGGTGAATCGTTAGTTGGGGTTCGTGCTAACTTGCAGTTTCTTTATCAGGTTTCTTGGCAGGATGGGCTGCATCCTGGACCCCTTGATCACTTGGTGAATAAAACACAGCCTCTATGGTTCCTATCCCTCGAAGTCCTTATCGAGCACTAGATAAACTTCCGTCTGTCAATCTTTCTGGTTATGACTTCAACAACGTCCAGAATGGAATCAGTTGACCTCTCTGGGCATAGACTCATATAGAGGGTTGGCATATCCATGGATGTTTACTCACATTTCCGAGATTCGCAAGTGAACGCCCAGCGATATCCTGCCAAGACATGTTGAGTTATGGCCTGATCTTAGCATTCCGCACCTCGTAGGTCATTCATTGATGATCGGCTCGACGATCCTCAGGTATGATAGAGACAACAATAGGGTACGAGGTCGTACATTGACCAAGGAACCGGAAGGTTGAATATCACGGAACTTCATTTTCTAGGAACAAATTGCAATGATCGACAGGCTATGCTGTCCTGCCGTTATGGCTTGGTACACATGTATTTCAATCGACGACCTTGAAGAATATGGAACCCTCCCTCCGCTTCACTGACATCCCAAACCATGAAACGCGTTCTGTTCACACTCATTCTACTCGCCATACCTCTCTCCGCCATTGGCGAAAATTTCGAAGTGTGTTTGAAGGAGTTTCAAGATGGTAAATTTGGACACCTCGAGGCAGGTCGGGATAACCACGGAAATCCGGTTTCGAACTTCTCGGATGCCACAGCGCTTACCTACGTCTCCTGCTTGGAGTTCTGTGGGTCAGGACAAGAACCTCCTTCTTGGAATACCCTATCCCAACAATTCAGCGCCTGGTTGTTACCATGGCTGGCTCTTCTCTCTCAACTCCCTTTCGGTTCTACCGACATACTCGACAACCTTGCGTCGATCGTGCTTACAGTTGGATCCCCAACACTCGCTGCATTTTCACTTGCAATAACCGTGATGAATGGTCGTTGGATCGTCCAACGGTTTCAACCCATTCGTTCCCCCACCGCCCGTACTGTCGTTCGTGTGCTCAGCCGACTTCAACAATCCCCAGTGGAAGTCACGTCAGGTCGGGCACTGACGTCGTTGGTGAAGTTGGAGCACAATCACGCTTGGTGGGATGGGATGTTACGGGACCTCAGTTACACACATACATGGTCTATCGCTGCAGGAACATCCATTGCCTGGGTTGTTATCGCCTACGTCTTCACTGTGGCCGATTCTTTCTCTGGTGATATGGCTGGGCAGGTACACGCCAATGGTCAGAGTATCGGTTCGCAATGGCTTTTCCTACTCGCGTTGGTTCTGGGATGGTTACAAATCTCACCTAAATGCGATTCACCGCGCGTTGACCATGCGTTTGATGAAGCACGTAGCAGAGTATACGTTGAACGGCCTTTGGGGGGAGGACTTCCTGATAAACTGGACGGGCAGTCGCCCGACCATCCGATAGAGCTAGGGAGGGATATTCTTTGGGAAAGTTCGTTGCGCCGTGATGAATTCAGGCATCCGCCTGTCTACAATTATTCCCGAGTTATCGCTTGGACGGCAGACGTGCTGAAGATTGCACAAGCCTTTGAGGTCGTACAAGCACAACAATCCGTTTCGCCACCGTTGGCTGGATATACTGCACCCATTGACCGCCCAACTGTTGGACTTTGGGACTCGGGCATTCTATGGAGAATGGCACTCGCGTCTTTATTTGCCCTCTTTCTTCAATGGGGGACGACAGGTGCTGCCTTAATCGTCACAATCATGACACCAACGATTGGCACGTCTCTCAATTTGAGATCTTTTCTGATACTATATTCTAATCTTCATCTGTACTGTAGGTCTTGGCTGTCGATCGTTGTCATTCATCATCTTCGGCAGCATCTCGACTGCCATCTGGTTCTTCATGCTCATCTCTGCATTGTTGACTCACGCTGCGACTGGGATGTACAAACGTGACCATCAACTTTCGAATGCCCAACGATCCTATCGGTCTATCATCAAATGGATCGCCATCCTTCTTCGCCGTACTTGTAAGCTTGCTGCCATCATAAACGCCATTGGTGTCGTCGTTGCCTGCTTCTTTCAGTTCACCAATGTGTTCGACAATTGTTGGTGCAACAGCAGCGTTCTCGGGTTGGGAGTGCAGAATGCATACAACGTGATTTCGTTTACGCAGGAGGATATAGCGGCCCTCACGCGAGCTTGGGTCGGAGGTGTGGTCCTGGGGATCGGGAGTGCGACAGTGTTTATGTCTTTCATTGCAATCCAGCTCAATTCGTAGTTTCCCATTCTCGTGAATGCTTTCATATGGCGTCGAATGGGACCCGGGGTTTCATGCATCCCGTATCGTCCTCTTCTCGACAAAACTGCCTACCCATTGTTCTATGGCAGTCGATATCGTTGACTAGTGTGGTAACAGAGATCCATATTATGAATTCGGGAGGCAGTAAATTCTTGATCGGCCAGTGTTCAAAGAAGCAAACCTGCTCACGAGTCACGTCCTTCAGCTCTAGTTGCGTGTTCCAAACCACCAACCTACTAGTACTTACTGTCGGTGTCACGTGGTGGCTTCAACAATTTTTTTTCTTTGAAAGGCGTTTTCCCCGTCCAGTCGTTCCACCACGACTTGCGATGATGGCAGCACACGTACCCTCCAATCTCCCTTCGTTCATCCTCCATGGATTATGTATGGAAGATGCCTACACCAAACTAGACAAAGAAATCGCTCAATTACAAGAGCGTCTCTGTTCCCTCCGAACACTCCGGAACTCCCTTGCCCCCATCTCCAAAGTCCCAACAGAACTCCTTTCCAAAATGTTCTCTCACACCCAGGACCGCACTGGTTCATCCTTTCCAGACGAAGTCAACTTCGATACGCGTTTTTTCCTCAGTTGGGTCTGTCGTCATTGGCGTTTTACTGCCTTGGCTACGCCAAGTCTTTGGAACATTATCTCGATGAAAAACAGGGAGACCCCCATTCACATGGATTTCGCGAAGGAGTTCATCTTGCGCAGTCGCAAATCGGACCTTTCCGTCAATCTTTCCAGGCCGACTTTAGAGGTGTTGAATGCTTTTGTCCCAGAGATGCACAGAGTCCAGCACCTGAGGGTATTACACCTGCAACCTGATCTGGAGTTTGATGCACTCTTGATCCAAGCTGCTCCAGTCCTCGCTTCATTAGAGCTTTTGGAGAGCAGCATCCCGGTAGAACCGATGTCCGGTGTCCATCCCCAGCTCCAGTCCCTCATTGTCACTGGGTTGGACTTCGTCACCCCTTCCGAGTTAATCACTCCTGTTCTGACAAGGCTCCACATCGCCAAAAGTGGCTACGTCGTCGATGTTGGCTATCTCCTTGGCATCTTACCTTCGCTGCAGAATCTGATGGAATTGGTGCTTGTCCAAAGTTTTAACAACGACGATACGACAGCCACATCACCATCCGAACGGATCTGTCTCCCAGAACTCCAGACACTCTCTATTGTAGACGATAAAGCATCCACTATGTTCCACTTTTTGGAGGGCCTCGACCTTCCACATACTGCCATAACTTTGACTTGGCCGGAAGAAGTCGATGCTACAGGCATGTCGATGGATAGTTTCGGTGCAAAACTGGGAGAATACGTGGCAAACATATCAATTCCCATTCGCCACGTGAAGCTAGAACGGATATTTCCCAATTTTATCCTCGATTTCTCAAGTACGCCATCCCAGCATCGTTACTCCTGTCGATTTCCTACACAGGAACTCGACTCGGAAGACACTGATTTCTTTGTTGGGCATTCATTCCGACTCGATGACCTCGAAACAATCTACACGAACGATGTATTCACAAGCCTCCCATGGTTGACCAAACTCAGGAGTGTAACATTGGACGGGGAATCTGCTATGGAGCAATTCCTTGGGATGTGTGAATGGCGTCCGAAGAAGGGGAAGAAAAAGCCCTTTCCAGCCCTTAAAGAGCTGACAATCTGTCATATCAAGGATGCGGATTTGCACGGCCTGGATAAGGTCTTGGCCAGTCGGTTCAAAGCGAAGATGGGTTTGGATAAATTGGTGTTCTCGGAATGTCCGGACGTGGATGTTAACAAGTTTAGGGACTTCTCCAAGGTAATCTCCAATCAAATGTTAAAATCGTAGAGGAAATAATGTGCAGTACGAAACACAAAGCTGATGACTCTATGCTGTACTTCAACTTGCTTGTCTACGTAGGGCCTTGGATCGTTCTCTTGTGCCAATACCAATATAATATGTGATCCTGTATCTTCCACTTGAATTGCGGCAGACAATTTTCTGTAAACAGACGACCAGATAATAAATTGTGGACATGTTTTATATTGTTTCATCGATATCGTGAATAAAAGTGTCCACAAAATGAAGAAATTGACTTACAATAAGCTTTTAGCTTTATCGTGGCCATCTACCAATCGGCGGGGGACAGGAATCGCTCATAAAATGCGAGGCCACAAAGTGCAGGCCCAGTCGTGCTTGACTCTGAACGACCTCTCGCTTGGCTGTGGATGCAAGACTTGCCTCCAAAAATGTACTCTCGAAACCGCGCAAACACTTCGTCCGATGAAGGTTCCCAGTACGTTCCCCATCCTCATCCAATGCTGGCTGAACATCATTCATGACCTATGGTAGGAAAAATAGTCGCTCTGGTGGTCCCTCTGGAGTGGTAAGCGATCTGCAATTATCGACGAGATTTTCACTGATAATCTACATGCGTATACCCTACGGGCGCCTTGTAGACGATGGAATCGTTGTATTCCTTGATGATGTAAGTGTTCCCTTTGGATTTATTCGTATCTCCAACTAACCGCCGTTCCTTGTCGTGCAGGAGGTCAATGGAGCGCCTTGGGAAGCTCGAGAAAAAGGTTGGTAGGGCAGATATGGGAGCACCGATAACCCATGTAGGACGGGCGAGCGGACGGACAAATACCCCGTCTGAGACGGGTCACCGAAGCCGGCCGAAAATGGGAACATTGCCCGTCGAGGATGGTCGGCCGGGAGTAATTCGGCCGAGCCATCACATCTGATCATATACCCCAAGCTGGCCGAGTCGTCAGAGATGGGATACCCACGGCATATTTGATAGACTATCAAGATGTCCCGAGCAGTCAACTGTACGCCGGGGTACTCCCCGGTTTCTTGTGCGGCATATGATGGATTGTAAAATATATATATATTGTTGTGATATCCCGGCACATTTTTTTGTTCTACTACATAAAATACCCCGATATGAGCCAAATTATGTCCCCCACTCAGATAATCTCCACCTTATGCTTCCCCCTACTCCAAACCCTCAGCAAACAACCCCCCTTAAGCCCCAAGTCCTCCGATTCGTTTCCGTTCGATCCCTAATCCCCGTCGTAAGTTCGTCTCGTCTCGTTGTTGCTGGGTCTTCAGGAAAAGGATATGGGTCAGCACAGTGTTGGTAGATAAACTTACTTTTGCGAGTCCACCATGATGACGAGGGCACGAATACGAGGGGAGAGAGGTGGTTGGAGGAAAGGAAGGAAGTAAGCGACGACGCGACTCGCTTACAGGAACAAACGCAAATGCACAAACACAGGCAAACACGCCACGTGGCCGGGAAGCTCGACAATTTCAGCACAAAGTCGAAAAAAATGTCCCGAAGGTAAGTATGCCGCCGCGGCGGTATAACTTGGGTATGTAGTATTGGTGTGCCGGTATGCCGGCCGGCGTATCAGCCAGGCAATCGGGGTAGCACAAAAGTGGGTAATGTGCTCAACACGGCGTACCGTTGGGCTAACACATCAGAGTTCAGGTTGTATATTCCAGCGTCGGCAGATGATGTTGGCTAATTTTATCCCGAATATCCCGAAGTGGTTCAAGTTAAATTGTCTATGGGGAATGTAATTCAAGGGACTTGGTAAAATCAGAATGTGCTGGAAATGCACCAAAGTCCAAAACAACCACACCAGACTATCTGTCCCGTTTTTCACCTAGTCATTGATATAAGTTCCAATATCCATTATGCCGGGTCTATTATGTGCCAACTGGACCCCGGCTGTGACTCTGATTCAAACCCGGCATACTTTCTTGAGTTATGTCAATTGTCGGGACTCGGGGTAACTTGAAAGACTATATCTGCTCACTAATCCTACAGAATTTCGGTACATTCAGCAACTTTCAACGCCGCTCCGAGTCAGGAACAACTTGTTATTATAGAATATGCCAATGGCTCGGAATTCAGGTATATTTGCAGGTGGCACCAATTTTGATGACTTGGTTCTGACTTCTGGAGTAACCTTTTATTCCCCGCAAATTCCCCGGCTCAGATGGGCAACTCAGCGAGTTCCTGATATGCCGAGTTGCAACAGTTCGGCATATTTCCGGTGCACTCAATTGATATCAGAACTAGTGGCAAAGCCTGTGAGGAGAACCTCAGCATAAAAAATCTCAGTGTCCCAAATTTTCGGGGTAATGGTGAACGCCGGCATGAACAACTCAGTTGCACCGACTTTCACACATATGCCGTGTTTAACCGACAGCTCGGAAAGCCCGGGAAGAAACACCGGCAAACACACGGGATCTGCCCTGATCCCCCAAATTCTGGGCAACCGGGGTATATTCAATTATTGAATACTAATTAAGCCCGGCTGATCAGAGTGGAAAAGACTCTGAGCCCAACCTCGGCATAAATCTCAGCACAGCACACATTTTCGGTGTAATAGGATGCACCGCTCATGTGCCGGTATTATGTGCCGGCGTAATAGGATGCACCGCTCATGTGCTGGTATTATGTGCCGGTGTAACAAGATGCACCGAATTTCACATTCTCAAGAGTACACTATGGCCACATTCGACTACCAATACGGAACACAGAACTGAATGTATTGAAGCTCTGAGTGGTCTGAGATCGTACACCGGCACATAGTGAGCATTCTCGGTGTATAATTGCAGCTTGCCACTGTGCCGGGAACAAGCTTTGCCGCGGGGTGATTGAGGCACATTTCATCCGTTGTATCCAATATCCTGAACTTACTCTGAGCACCCTGGCTCGGCCGAATTACCAGCCTATTCCGGCCGACTTGTCAGATCTGACAACTGCTTTACTTTCGGCCCACTCATCTCTTACGGCTTAAGTTGACTATATTCGGCCGGCTCGTGGTACATAGACTCTATTTACACTTTTCGGCCGGCTTCGGTGGCCCGTCTCACACGGGGTAAAGGGGGTTTTCGGTGGCCCGTCCCACATGGGATATGGTCGCTTCACATTTACGGTAGGGAAGAATCGCGTACACCCAAGGATAACTGGTACGATGAACCGCCCAAGCGCAACTGGTATGACGAACCTGGGCCTCGCATGGGTCGGAACGATTGGGTAGAAGCCGAGCTGAAGAGAACTCAAGACGCGTTGGAAGGCACCAAGAAGCAACTCGAGTTGATGAAGAGAGAGTTGGAACATGAGAGGGACAAGAACGAGGTGTTAGAGGACAAGTTGCTTGAGACGATGAAGGCGGTGAGGATGGCTAAGAGAGCCATGGATGAACAACAGTCGGAGCTTGAGGAAATGGGAGAGCGGGTGCGGAACCTCAAGAAGAAAGCGGGCGGAGGAGGAAAAGGGAAGAGAGATGATAGCGATGACAAGGACGTTAGTATGGCTTTTATGGAAACCGGTATCCGAGCATCGTTTTTACTGGCCAAAATTCTTGCTGATGTGCTCACTGACTGAGAGGGTCCCGGTTTATTAGTTTGTTTCGTGTTCGATTTTCGTAGTACCTGATGAGTTCGGTGCTTTGCATGATTAGTCCCATGTACATACTAGCGATCTGTAACAATATCTACAATCTGGTGTCGGTGTTCTACCTGTCGCTGTCCCAGTCAGTTTCAAGCAAAGACGCCCAACGAAACTATCACCCGATTCTGCTCGTGCCCAATTCGACTAGTTCCACGGAAATACAGACGTGGTGGGGCTTGGTTTCATTCTTATCAAAGTCTTTGGCACGACGAAATATGGATTTAGAACTGCGCCACGGGCGTGTTTCTGATCACAAATGATAGGAAAAATGAAAAGTAACCGACTCACAATAAACTTATAGGTTATGGCATCCAATGGACCGTCGACCAATCGTTGGTTTGTTGGGACATAAGGCTCAGTGAGGACTCATAAAAAACGTCCACCCAGTCGCGCTTGTGTTTCAACGCACTTCACGCCTCTTAATGCAAGGATCTTCTTCCACTATGAACACTGAAAAACGCGCCAGTACCTCGACCACCGAGAGTTCCCAGTAAGTTTCATACCAAGGTCGAAGTGGCGCTAATCACAAATCATGGTAGGAAGAGCGCTAGCAGCCGTTCCGGCCCAGGAGTGGTAAGTGCCTACTGGTCCCCCGAGCGACTATATGTTGACAGCCTGGGTGTGTGATTCCTCTGGCGTCCTGTAGACTCTGGATGCTTTGTACGGGTTGGTCCTGTGAGTGCCGATTGGCTGCTTATTTTCTTCTATCAACTCCCATCGTATATCTTATATAGGGAGTCGACAAGGCGACTTGAGAAGCTTGAAGAGAAATTCTCTGACCGTCAAGAAGTACCGAAAGGGAGGAGCTCCGATGACAAACCTGGGAAGGATCGGGTCGAAGCAGAATTGGAGAGGACACGCAAGGGATTGGAGTCTACGAAGAAGGAACTGGCGGTGGAGAAAGCAAAGGTTAGTGCGTTAGAGAAGAAACTTCTGGAGACGATGAAGCTGTTGTGGATGGCCAAGCAGGCGGTGAGCGGGGGGTCGGATCTCGAGGAAATTATGAAAAAGAGGGCGAAAGCAAAGGAAGAAGAGAAGAAGGAGAAATCGGGCGAGAAAGGGAAAGAGAAGGAGAAGGAAGATGACTCTGACAGTGACTCGGACGGCGAAGGTATTGGTATTGGTATTCGAGTGGGCGGTGGATTGGAGGCCATGCTCATGGCCAAAATGCTTCACGATTTGTTCTCTGATTGAAGATTTGCGCCCAGCTCGTAATACATGATTTCACAAGCTTCACATACCACGATTGGAGTGTTCCTTGTGTAGGATGGCCTGTAATTTGGAATAATACGTTGTTGTTTTTACCTGCACTTCAGTTTTAGAGGTTTTATCTGAACTTACTAGCATACAATTCGAGCTGTCGTAGTTTGTTTCAATCACAATGACAGTATTGGAGGAAGCAGGCCTCGGCAGCGAGCGGGTCCGTGCGCGTGAACCGGAGCGACTGTCTCACGTGGGATTACTATCCCGGTTCGGTTCAAAATCATCGACAACGCCACCAGCTTCTTCGTCTGGAGCAACTGCCAGTATATAATGGTGATGGTTCTCGAGTTCATAAACAACCCTATCCAACCTCGAGACTTGAAGCTAAAAAGAAAAACCATCTCTTGATCCACGCCCTCATGAAGATTACCCCCCTGGTCTCTTTGGTCGTCGTGACCCTTGCAATAAGCCGCCGAATTTACCGCATTTCAACAACCGAGTCCGGAGTCGATATTGAATGGAACTATGGACAGCACAAAACTGCTCTCTGTGGTTGGGGGAGACAAATTCACGATTTTGGGACATCCTCTGTTCCCGGAATACTCGGTAAGGGTGAAGAGGACAAGCTTTTGTGACGAGACTGTTCGGTGAGACCTTACATTAAGGCCAGCAGTGTGCCATTTCACGAATGTTCTGCATGGAGCTTATACGGGGTACATTGATGTCCAAGCCCGGCATCTCTTTTTCTATTTCTTCGAGAGCAGGAATAGTCCTGATCAAGGCGATGTGATATTCTGGACGAACGGGGGTGCGTGCACCTTGGGTCCTCAACTTGAATAACAAAAGAATTGATTTCCTACAGGTTCCGGTGGGTGTTCATCTTCCCTTGGATTATTCATGGAACTCGGTGAGCGGCATGGCCTACTTCTCAGTTTTCTCGGTTTGATTCTGCTCCCTAGGTCCATGTCGAATGTCTGGGTCTGGTCTAGAGTGGAGTGGGCAAGCGCGATTTGTCAATCAACCTTTGAGAGTTTGGGACTCGAATGGGAAGAGGGCTGGAAGGACGAGAAGCGCTGAAGGTTTGACGTTTGCGACCGGATATTCGCTTACTTGTAATACAGGTGCCATATGATATGCCCAAGGAGGCGCTTACGCTCATGGGTTGCAGGTTTACCACTGTAATTACACGTGTTAACCTTCGGAATCAATTATGCGACCACTCGTACTGACGGTATTGAGTCTAGATCTGGTCAAGTCGTTGCCTTCGGCCGGCTATACTATTTAGCCTGCTCCGTGGCCGATAAGAACTTTGAATTGTTCATCAACATCGACCAAACTTTACTTATTTATACTACTATAGGTGAACATTGGGGCGAATCGCTATTTAAATTCGTGGAACTGCCCAGATCTTCCGAGAGGGACGTTCACACCCTCCGACTCTTGACCCGTCCTCGCTACCCGCAATGCGCCTTGGACTTCTGACTTCGGCCGCGTTTTTGACTGGGCTGGGTGCTTGGGCTCAACAAGTGCCCCTTGGATCTTCAAACGATCACTTTTATGCTCCTGGATATTCCAATGTCGATTCTGGCTTGTTCACACCTCTTGAATCGCTCTCTGCGATCGCCGAGAAGGAGTTCACGACTTTTGGACACCCTTTCTTCCCGCAGTACTCTGTCAGACTAAAGCAAAGCAGGTTTTGTGACGAGACTGTCCGGTGAGTGCTTCATTCCGGACGATGTTCCTAAGTGCTCAAATAATTTGATATGGATAGGGCGTACACTGGTTACATAGATATTCAAGCACGCCACCTGTTCTTTTACTTCTTTGAGAGTCGAAGCGACCCGGATAAGGACGATGTAATCTTCTGGACAAACGGAGGTGCGTACTAGTAATTCACTCCGAAGTTGAATTGTACAACTGATATCCCGCCCTGATTATCGGGTGATAATAGGTCCTGGCTGCTCGTCTTCATTGGGTTTATTCATGGAACTGGGTACGTATATTTCTCACATCCGTCAAGATAATGCTCTCAGGCTGTAACCACGGTTTCTGACACCCTTAAAATAGGTCCGTGTAGGGTTCCTGACTCGAATGGGACTGTACCACACCCTCAATCGTGGAATACGAACGCCAACGTATTCTTCGTTGATCAACCCGTTGGAGTCGGATTTTCTTATGCCGAGTATGGTGAAGAAGTGGTGGGTCGCTACTGAATGATTTTGAATCTACAAAACGAAGGCGATTTAGGACACGAGCGAAGACGCAGCAAAGGATATCGCTGCATTTGTGTCGATTTTCTTTGAGAACTTTTCGAAGTTTAAAGGAAGGCGTTTCCACATGGCAGGTGAATCATATGGGGTAAGTATTTCTCGTCTTGATTCATTGCTTGTGGTCTAATACAGTTCTTTAAATATAGGGGAGATATATCCCACTTTTCGCATCTGCAATTTACGACCAGAATGTGGCGTTGGAAGCTTCTGGTTTGACGCCCATTAATCTCGTTTCTGCGATGATTGGTATGTATCCCGGAGCGGAAATGAAAAGACTATTTCTGAGGCTGGGATGATATCAGGAAACGGGATGACAGACATCTTCTCGATGGTCCCGTCGTACTGGGATATGCAGTGCACAGGAGCGTCAGTTCCACCTGTTGTTGATATCGCTACATGTGTTTCCACCAAAAATCTCGTAAGTCTGGATCTACTCGGATACGAGGACTGCTCTCAACGTCCTCCTTAGCTGGCTCGTTGCCACAAACGTATGAAGGAATCGTGTGTCGATCAATATGACAAGGTCGATTGTACCGCGGTGACAGACTATTGTAATAACTTGCTGTCAACTCCTTATCGTGCCACTGGTGAGGACCTTTTACTTATATTTTCTGTGCTCATTGATAAAATATGCGTCGTAGGTCTCAACCCTTACGATATTAGCAAGCCATGCGAGGATATGGATGCCCTCTGCTACACGAACACGAAGTAAATCAACCCCCGATACCAAACCTCATCGTTAACCAATATTCCTTAGGTATATCACTCAATACCTTAGCAAGCCTGACGTCAGATCCTCCCTTGGAGTAGACGTCAGCATTCAAAGAAATTTCTCTTCCTGTAGCCGTCCGGTCTCACTTGCTTTCCGGGCAACAGGGGACACATATCATCCAACGACTCATCACATTGCGGCTCTTCTGGAGAGAAACGTGAAGGTGTTGATTTATGTCGGAACGTACGATTGGGTATGTAATTGGGTTGGAAATGAGAGATGGACGCTGGATTTGGAGTGGAGTGGACAAGAGGAGTTCGTTGGTCAACCTTTAAGCGTCTGGGAATCAAATGGCAAGAGGGCAGGAAGAACCAGGAGCGCGAAGGGATTAACGTATGCAACTATTGAAGGTGCTGGTCATATGGTAAGCATCTTGCTGGTGCTTTTGTAAGTAGTTATACTTACGATTTTTCTAGGTTCCATACGATAAGCCAGATGAGTCGTTGACTCTGGTTCAAAAGTGGATTGCAGACCAACCGTTATAGAATCTGTACAAGTGTAGTGCGAGTTTCTTGGTCAAAATGAAGTTGCATTGTTCTTCTCGACGCACATAGTAGTACCCAACTTGCCAGTAATGCAGCTCAACGGGAGTGACGGCAACCTGACCCGATGTGCTGAAGCCGGGAACTTCCGTCAACTTGATTCAGCACTTGACTCGGATTGCGTATCCTCGTCCTTTAATTCCCCTCCATGGCACGAGTCCTCTTACATTCAACACAAATGGGCATATACCACCCGTTATGAAGGTTTTTATAGGAAACAACCAAAACGATACACCCGTAGATCCACATTTCTGTATGTTCAATTCTGGACCTATCATGCTTCGTTCCTGAGGAATGAGATTCTCGTGATATATTCAGCAGTTCAGCTCATTGGTTCATATACGCTGATCCACGTATCGTTGTCTGGATTGTCGACTCAAGTCGATTGCTCGTGGTCCATGCCCGGACGGGCGCAAAATAGCGCGGTGACTCAGTTGACTAATGACTCCTTTAGGAGGCACTCTGCTCATGATTGTGTGCCAATGACACCAAGTGTACACCTACCCCGCCATCTCGACGTTCAACTTTCAACGACCACGACTCGCTTTGTTGATCATGAGAATTCGTGTTGAGAAAAGAATCGGAAGGGGCGGTTTCAGTGAGTGGTGGTGCTTGATACCTTCCAAAAAGACTTTTGACATCTAATTAGGCTTCGTTTATGAGGCCACCACGCCGGAAGGAAAGGTGGTAGCCCTCAAACAGTCTCGTACCACAAGAAAGATAGCGTATCCAATGCTTTTACACGAAGCGTGCACGTTGTCTTTACTTGCTGGTCACCCATCTATACCGGCTGTTCACGCCTGGGGACGCTCGCAATACTTTGAATATCTCATTTTGGACCTACTGGGCATCCCTGTTTGTGACTTAGTGAAGCATAAGCCGGTGAAGTTAGAGGAAGTACTGCCACTCTTCAACCAAATGGTGAGTCTGCAGTCCCCCGCCACAATGCAAAATGCATTAACAAACGTTCTGGTATCGACACCCAGCTTGCTTCTCTTGAGCACCTTCATTCTCATCACCTCATCCATCGCGACATCAAACCAGACAATTTCCTCTTTGGCCTTGGGGAGAATTCTGAGCGTGTACATCTGGTTGACTACGGACTTGCTCAATATTATCGTGATCCCACCACGCTCTTGCATCGTGCCATGAGCACGGGCCTTGGATTCGTAGGAACGGGACACTATGCCAGTCGAAGCGCCCACCTTGGCCTCAGTTCGTCAGAGAACCTTTCCTATTCAAGTTGTTTCGAATAACTCATTTATTTGTCCACTATCTCAGGCTTATCTCGCCGGGATGACCTAGAATCATTGGCGTATAGCATCGCCTTTCTTTTAAGAGGCTCCCTACCGTGGTCCAGGATGGATCGAGGAACTCCAAAGCACAGACAGGATCGAGTTCGTGAGAAGAAGATAAGTTATTCTGGAAAGCGCCTTTTCGAAGGCTTCCCTCAAGAGTTGGGAGACTTTACGGATCATGTCCGCGGCCTCCGCTACGACGAGGAACCCGACTATCATTATTGGAAAAGAGTCTTCCTTCAATTATCCCGCGACCTTGGCTTCTCGCCTGGGGAAGGTTTTGATCAGGGACACACTAGCAGGTGCGAGGAAATCACTGAGGCAACCGAAACTGCCTCCTCGATTCCAGACGCAACTCTTGGAAAAAGTGCGGTACTACCCCCTGTCTCGAAAGGAGACTACGTCTTGGTCCAAATAACGCCCCACCTTGCGATCGAAGGACGAGACAACGACGGCGACACCAGCCGTTGGCATGATCCCACCTTTTCCCGACCTCGCTGGCAATTTCCAGCTAGGCCTGCTCTAGTTCTGGCTATCACACCGGGAGAGGTTGAGTTAGCGGGGCTGTTCATCCTATCAGTCCTGCCTTTGGTGTACCGGCCTGGAGCTACGCTGAGCGAAGGAGAGAAGAAACGATTTGTCCATGTCGGGCGTGTCGGACAGACGCCAGCAGTCGGTGTTGGTGGGGAAGAACACCTGGAACGGCGGGTCATACCTACTCCTCGTTGGAATGCCGAATCCATTTACCATTCCGCCCCTCCTCGTGCGTTGAAGGTTGTTGTCCATCCCAGTGAAGTAAGTCCAATGTCTTAACCTCACCCCTGTTCTAAAAGATTTCGCTGATTGACTGTCACGATATCACAAGGCGCCAGTCAACGTCCACTGGAAACTAAAGAAAGCACAGTTGAATCGTTTGAAAGCCATGATTCGCGAACCATATCCCCCAGAGCTCTCGTCTGAAGCACAAGGGATCATTAAAGACTTCAACATGATACGCCGAAACCCCCCGTTTGCGGTATATGCGTCAGTCCTCCCACTCATTCCCGCGCAAGTGATATCCTTATCTCAAATATACCAATCATCTGGTGCCGTCATATCATGGCGCGGGCCTCGAGGTTTTCTGGATGAAAGAGTACAAATTGGTCGTCGAAGGGCTAAAGATTCGGACCGGTCGTGGTACGGAGATCCCCCGTCAAGAACCTACTTTGACGACGATGACGACGACGACGACGACTTCTGTCCAGAGTTCACCTGGCCTGGAGCACGGGGGATGTCAAAAGAGAATGTCCTCGCTAATTGGGAGAGTATTCTTGACGATATCGAACTCTTAACGGAGGTGCCCCTGTTTCCTGAACGGGTCCTCCTGAATCAGGACGAGATGATGACAGGTAGAGAAGAGAAGTTAGGGTGTTCTTGATCAGTGTGTTGTACTAGCTTGAACTCTGTGCTATGTACAGGGAGCGTCGAAGGCTACCAAATAATTCACTCTTTCCTCCGTCTGCCCTCGAGTTGGCCAGAAGCAATCACTAAATCGAGATATAATCTCTCGGTGCAGCGGAAGCTCACGCGCTCACGATAGGCAACGAGCGACTTGCTTCGAAATTTAGACCTGCCCCCAGCCGCGCACGGTACAACAAGGCTGGCAATTTGATGGGCAACCAACTCGCCTCGTCGGTAAGCCCAGGCTCATTACACTTCGTCCCTCAGTAGATTGACATAGTAGTCCTAGTGAACCTTTAGTTATTTTCGATAAGGTCACACACTGGCAGGCGATCGACCATCCTGCCATCAACGACCAATCAGCATGCTTACATTATGCGGGCAGGCACAAAACCGATCCCGAAATTCAACCTCCCACGAACCACCACACCGCAACATTCGGCGCTCCAGAGAAGGCAAGATCCCTATGAAATATTTGGTGTCTCTCCTTTTCACGAGCCTTGCATGGGCAAATCAAATTCCTCTCAACCTCTGGACCTCGCAGCCTTATAATATCGGTCATGTGGAGCAGTTTGATGCGGGGTTATTTACCCCTTTGGAATCACTCTCGGCCGTGAAGGAACTGGAGTATACTACCTTTGGACATCCGCTGTTCCCCAGGTATTCAGTTCGCTTGAAGAAGACAGCATTTTGCGACGAAAACGTCAAGTACGTCGAGAGATAAGTCCTAATATGCGCATTGCCGCGCCATCTCACTTTTCGTGTTGCAGTGCTTATACAGGGTACATCGATATCCAAGCTCGACACCTTTTCTTCTACTTTTTCGAGAGTAGAAGTGATCCAGATCATGACGATGTGATCTTCTGGACTAACGGAGGTCAGCATGCAAAAGTTGGGGTCTGCTAAAAGACGCATGCTTATCGTGTTATCGTTGTCTACGCAGGTCCCGGTTGCTCGTCTTCCCTTGGTTTATTTATGGAACTTGGTACGAAAGTCCTGCTATATCAGGACCCTTAAGTGTTTCTGACAGGTCGTAGGCCCGTGTAGGATCAACAACTCAAATGGGACTGTACCCCACCCAGAATCATGGAATACCAACGCAAACGTATTTTTCGTTGATCAGCCGATTGGAGTCGGATTCTCCTATGCTGACTACGGTGAAGCAGTTGTAGGTTCCCTCTACGGGTTATCTTATACAGGGAATAATCTGGAAGCTTATATGCAACCGAATATCTAGAGCACGACTGAGGATGCAGCGCAAGATATCGCAGCATTTGTTGCCATTTGGTTCGAAAACTTCTCCAGTTTCAAGGGAAGGCGATTCCACATGGCGGGCGAGTCCTATGGGGTGTGCAATATCCGACGTTTGAAACTGTGTTTTACTGATCACTCTTGCGTGCAAATAGGGTCGATATATCCCCGTTTTCGCCTCCGCGGTTTATGACCAGAATCAACAGCTGATAGAAAACGGCTTAACACCAATCAATCTTGTGTCTGCAATGATCGGTTTGTACTGTTCTGCCATACTTATTGTTTGCCTTGTACTGATCTGTGGTTCTAGGAAATGGCGTCACGAACGAGTTTTCTTTGATCCTGTCCTATTATGATATGCAATGTACGGGTGCCTCGGTGGAGCCAGTTGTCGGCATAAGTACTTGTGTCGCTTTGAAAGCCATGGTGAGACAGTTTCAAGCATCTATAGAGGAAAACTGACGACTTCGTCAGATACCGCGATGCGAAAAATGGATGAAAGCCTCCTGTGTCGACCAATTTGACAAGATCAACTGTGATGCAGCAGTTGGCTACTGCGGTGGTGTCTTTGGTGACCCGTATAGTGCCACAGGTCAGGCAGCTCTCTTCTCTAGGGGCTGAATCCATCGGTTCAAACTTTTCCTCCAGGAAGGAATCCATACGATATCAGCAGACCTTGTGATGGACCAATCTCTGAGACACTTTGTTATCCCGTCACCAAGTACGCCCCATCTTCGTATCTGAATCGTGTCGTCTTGCTCAAGATCTACGCATCTCTCTTGTAGGTATATATCCCAATACCTTGACAGACCCGAAGTTCGAGATTTCCTCGGCGTAGACCCATCTATCACTGCCAACTTTTCTTCGTGTAGCGACCGTGTGGGTACTGCTTTCTACGAAGCTGGTGATATGCTTCACCCTACTGCTGACCACGTTGGAGCACTCCTCGAGAGGAATATCAAAGTTCTCATCTATGTTGGTACCTACGATTGGATCTGTAATTGGGTGGCCAACGAGCGTTGGACACTGGCGCTACAGTGGAGTGGACATGATGAATTTTCCGGTCAACCATTGAGGGTTTGGAATCACGACGGAAAGAGGGCTGGGAGAACCAGAAGTGCGAAAGGTTTGACGTATGCAACTGTCGAAGGCGCTGGCCACATGGTATGTGATTCGCGAACATTCTTTGAACGCGGCCCATTCTAACGAATCCCAGGTCCCATATGATAAACCTGCGGAATCATTGACGCTTGTGCAGCGATGGATTGCCGATTTACCTCTTTAACAACGCTTAGGATTCTGACTTCGTGCGGACGGATGTGGAACTGATGATACATCAAATTTTGTTGGACGAGTACAGGTTGGAATCTACGTAGATTTACTGTTGTTGAAGGAAAGCGGCTGTGTGTGGTGGGATGACGATGTAGCTGCTGGAAGAAATGGTGATATTGCTCTGATGCCCTTGTCAGCTTGTCATCTCCGAGAGAGGAGAAGGTACGAACCTGCCACTTCGCTGGCCCAGCACCAGCACCGAAGTGCCGAAGGAAGTATTTGCCAGTGGGAACACCAGCCAAGTCAAAGGCCACAGTTTCGTTACCGGACTTGTTGATCGCTACTAACGACAGAACCTGCTTTCCGTGAGTAGCTGCCTCGAAAGCCGGACCAGCCTTCCCAACAGCAGCGTACAAGCCCAAAACATCAGGTCGAGGGTTCGCCAAAGTAACTTGAGCGCTATTGTCACCAAAGTAGGTTCCATAGCCCCGGTATAACCAGTAAGCCAAACCCACAGGGCTTTGCTCGCCAGGGGTTGCCCAATAAGTTGCGCTATCAACGCCATATTTCCCCCAAATACCGAGAACGTCGGCAGCGAAGAGACCGCCGGTGAGTTCGTCTTCAGGTGCATTGGAAGACCACTCTCCGATGGAGAATTTGGTTCCTGGGTAGTATTGGCTGATTAGAGACTTGATGCGGGGAATGAGTTGGACGGTGTCGGGTTTAGGTTGATGATTTTGTGGGTCTTGGCCGATCCAGGATTCGTCAACATAAGTGGGATCCTATCAGGGTGAGGTTAGTGTACGAAAGGAAGTAGACTTGGGTTGCTTACCCATAGACTGCGAGTTGAGCGGAGGCGGAGAGCCTTGGCAGCATCGTCATTTGCGCTGGTGTCGGCTTGGAAGTAGTAATGGATGTCGAGGTAATCCAAGAGACGTTTTCCACTTTTACGATCGTGTTGGCGCATTTGTTGGAGGAACCAAGGTAAGAAGTCTGTGCCGTTGTGGGCGTTAGTGTCATCCCAGCCGATCGAGCTTGTCCAGTCTATGGGTAGGTAAGAATCTGAAGAACCAACGCGGGATCGTAATACATACAGAACCACCAAGAGCAGCTCGATGGTGCAGCAACGAGAACATCTGGTAACGCTTCCTTGGCAGCAGTGGCAAAGTTGACGACACGTTCCAATTCCTCATCATAAGATATGGGATCAGGATGCATATCTTGATGAGTGCTGCTCGCAATTTCGATTTCGTTGTCGATGTTGACGAGCTTGGGCTTGTGTGTGAGACCGCTGAGCCATGTCTTCGCCGCAGATGTGTTCCATGCAGTATAAATGCGGCTTGGATCGGGTGCCGCAACCCAAGAACCGTTGGCGAATTGACCGTTCCCTGCATCGGCGTTGTATGGGTCGTATCGTGCTTGTTCTAATTACAGGTACGGATGTTCAGGCGCGTTTAACTTCGAAATTACATATGAACGCACCAGGGTAAATTGATTGGGGGTACGAATACGAAGTGGCGTCTTTCGATACCCAATCAAGTCTTGGGGGAAAATCAGCTCGGGTTCAATTCGATGGGAAGGGTTTGACTTACGAAGGAATAGTAAGAAGCGAATCTGCACCTGCGTCGTGTACCCAACCAACCCAATCATCTGCGCTGTCGCTTGCACGGTTTTCAAAATACCAATCATTCCCAGCATTGGTGAATCCACCGAATGGATTGTACGCTGTTACCGCGTTTCCTCCCCATCGAGCGATAGTCACACCGAGGTTCTTAATATAGTTTCCATCCGTTGGGAAGTTGATACCATACACATGTGGGTTGATGGGGTGATTGCGGCTTGTCACAACGCTATTTGAAGGACGGAATCAGTTCTTGTACCTTGTGGATGGATGTTTAAAACGGACCTTCCTCGCGAAACGGAAGGCAGCTTATAGGAAAACGTGGTTTCGCCGGCCGTTATGACGAGATCTCCTGGCTTGAGATTTGACTTGAGAGTCAAGTAAGTGATTATTTTGGCGGGAGTGTCAATCGGATTGTAACTCGTTTTTCCGGTAACTTGGAGCTTCTGCCAGATGCTCAGTATCGATCGACCAATCGGAATCAGTAAATTGCGCACCTTTCCGCCAAGAGTTACTGACAGCGTCGAGAAATCGACCTCGCCTTTGCTCGTCACAGCGATGATGTTGTTCCCGATTGGTTCCGCACTCAGAAACTCCGGAGTGATGACGATCGACTGAGTACCGGAATCAGCTTAGCTTTCACTTTGAGATGGGGTGGGACGCTCACCTCGACGAAGACGAAGTTATCAATGTGGTACTGAAGGAAGTATATAAGTGACCATGCGAAAGACGAGCTTGACACCTTCTTACCGATGCACCGTTTCCGAGAGCTTGGATGTTAACGCGGTCCCAAGATGCACTAGGCTACGAGAAAACTTCGTTAACTCCGTTGACGTGATTCTGAGTAGACCCACATACCAAAGAGGTACCGGAGCCCGGAAGAGTCTTGAAGTCGATTAAGATCGGAGTGAATTTATCCGCTGTGACGGTGTTGCTGATCGACGTGAGTGGAATACTTGGCGATGTTACACCCTCTGTGGTTGATTCAAAATAAACTTGGATCTCAGGTTGTGCTCCCTGTGCACGTAAGCAAGGGAAAGGTCGGAAAAGCAGGGGCTACTCACAGCGATGTCGAATCTCAGTCCAGCATATCCCCCAAAGGTTCCCTGGCTGAGTCTGAGAGAAAATGCGGCCCATGCTCCTGATGTAGCAGACAGACTGGTGGTACCGCTGCTGACAATATCCGTCGCAGCAAAGTTAAAGTCTGTGCTCCAACTCCAGTTCTCCCAACCGGAGTCGAGCGCGTTGTCGGTGTAAATGGTCAGGTCATCAGCCCGGGCTGACACCACACCAAGGGAGGCGATGAGGGCGAACTTGAGTAACCTGGCAAAGTTACTCATAATGAGAGACAACGGTGGTCCACAGTACAAGGAATAACGATGGTCCTTGGAGGGAGAATGTCGAATTGACCATGAAAAGACTTTTAAGCTTATAAAATCGGTAAAAAGTCGGCTAGAGGATTGACGGTAGAATCGCGGGGTATTAGGCGTCAAACAGAGGTGGCGAAGTCATTATTTAGAACTTGGGGTTCATGCGGGGTGGCTTCGCCTGGACGAAACCATACGCGACTCGGAGGAAGTTGCACTGCACCGTAGTTTAGCCAGGCCTAAGTTTTTCGGTGATGCTGACGGTTGACGCGGCATGAAAAACGAAAACTGACTTTGAATCTCCGTAAGATGTCGACTAAGAATCATAGACACCCAATCGCAAGTGCCAGCGAAGCTAATCTTGGCTAGGTACTGGGTGGTTCAGCTGACGGAAGTAAGGCGTTAACTCACGCAACAAAACACTCACTGGCGGACCAGACGGCAAGAGAACCCGCCGCGTCCCGCCCATCTTTTCCGAATGTCAAGGAATCATGTGCTATGGACACAACTTGCGTTAAAAGAAGGCTAGGAACTTCGAAGAACCTGCCAGGTACAAGCGCCGACTCCGGTTTTTCATAGATCGGATCCCTATTCATTCCAGTACAGGTCCGATGATGGTCAGGTCCAAAGAGAAAGTGCGGGTAATTGGGCCACTTTCTTACGTTGTTCGTACTTGTGGTTCAACGATTGTTGCAAACTTGCACCTCGCGCAACGAAGCCGGCTCTTAGGTCATTCCACGTGGCATCCACGTTTTTAGCCACATGTTTGGAGGTACTGACGGTAATCGCCAAAACACTTATTTTTCGAACGTCTGCTTTCGAGCGATATTTAAAATCAAATTGGTTCTATTCTCCTCGCAGATCAAAAGGGTATCAAAAAAAAACAAGTTAATTGTCGAAGACGATATTAAAATGCTAACGAATTGCTAACGAACTACTTCCAAAAAAGACCCCAGCGAGTCGTGAAGACCGTGCCAACATGAAATAACCATTAAGACATAAGCATTATGAGGAAAACAAGTCGAAGAGTGAGAAGGCCTTCGACGAGGCGGGATTATAAAGGGGGGAGGGGGCGGGGGTAAAGTGCTGCGCGATTATTGGTATGTGTAGCAAAGGTAACCACCCTTTGTATCCATGACGTCCTGGATGTGAACATTGCTCTGAAGGATACCGTCAGTGGGGAAGACGGAGTTCAACTACCAAAGAATGCATTAGATGGGTCAAGAGAAAAAGGAATAGAGGAGACTCACGCTCAAGTTGGGAGGTGCGCCGAGAGGATATTCGTCGTAGTCGGCCAAGCTGTCGAGCATCTGGACGGAACCACCTTCAAAAGCGCACTTGTTGGCAGCATTTCTGTTTTGCCAGTCGTACCAAGCCTTGTCGACCCTCTAGGCGGGAATAAGCGAAAGCGATTGATCCGTGGTAAAATTGACTTACAGCGTGATGCATGAAGAAGAGGGGATCGTTGGGGCTCCATGTCTCGCCTGGGATGCAACTAGCCGGGGCGTTACCGGGGCAGAGACCGGTCAAATCGCTAAGGGCGTCATCGTTACTTATATTCGAAGAAGAGGTAAAGGAAAAAGGGACTTACGCTCCAACCATCAAATGAACGCCGGCATGGGGACCTTGATAATCCTGGAAGCTCTTCTGGAAACCTTTGTAATCGCCAGTGTAGTGCTGAACCGAAGCATCGACCATGGCCTGAGTGAACGTCTCGTTGGCATATTGGGCGGAGTTGGTCAAGAGATAGGGGCGAGGGAAGTTCAGGTAGGGTTGCAAGGTGAAGTTACGACGGATAGCATGATGAGAGGGATAGTTTAGGTAGAAGGGAGACGGATTTGCGGTACCCCATGCGCCGTCAGTAATCTGGTAGTCGTTGGTGGCAGTACCCCATGTACCGACACCGTGGTTGTGGTTGGAATCCCAAATCGAAGCGTTCAAGAAGTTGGCGGTATCTGACGAAGCGGTTCAACGAGGAGAAAAGCATCAAGCAAGAATAAACACATACCTTGAGTCCAGTCCCAGTAGGGAAGGGGGCCGGTATAACCGCACTTGTTCTTCAGCGTCTGCTCATACGTGTGGAGGTAGAAGCGATGCCATGGGAAGAACCAACCCGTCGAGTGAATCTGGTGGTTGAGATCGATATGGACGTACACCATATCTAACAAGGCGCGCGATTAGAATCGGATACGAAAGGTGGAAAAAGACAGGCCAGGCTCACCATCGTAGGCCGACGACGCGGGGTTGATGGGCGGGATGTCCGGCGTACTTCCCGTCTTCACCAAGCTAGAACTATGGGGCAGAGTACCGTAGCACTACGAAAGATGATGTTAAATTCAGTTCGACTGATGAGGGATCACGACTAACCTTGACCGCAGTCAGGAAGGACTGCTTCTGGGCGTTCGACAGAGTGCGCCATTCCTTTCGGACCGTTGGGTTGGTACAGGCACGAGTGGCAGCTTGAGGTGCACACCCCGGCCTAATAGCGCTGACACTAGTGGTGCTGACACTAGCACTACTAGCGCTACTATCGCTAACAGTCCCGTCATCGGCCGAGGTATCAGCAGAGGTATCGGCAGTGGTATCGGCCGAGGTATCGTCATCCTGGCGAGCCAGAATCCCCGCAGAGGGGAACGCAGCAGCCAAGGAGGTAGCGCACAATACGACGGAAAGCAAGGTAGCAAAGCGCATGATGATCGTGAGCTGGTGATGACGATGGAGGAACCGGGGGGTTGGAGAAATGACCTCCCAACCTTGCCTCTATTTATGCCCTCGTCGACCTCCACATGACTTGAAAAACTTACGTCCATGATGTTCCTATTCCGCTAAGCTCGACTATCACTCGTCCATCGAACTCGTCGGCAAGAACGGTGCGGCGGACGAGATGCCAGGGTAAGCGAATGATACAATCTTCTCCGGAATCAGGAATAGTGGTCAAGATCTGATCAGATTTGTACATCTCCGCAAGATAAAGTGCATTCATCCCCATCTTGAGCGCTTTAGCAGAGATGTGAAGAGCCGAGAGCTCCGACAACACTCGACTGATCACGTTCCTGCGTGACTTGCAAGAGTTACAGGTCGCCGTTTAGGCAATCTTTATTTCCCACCGGCAACTTACACTACGACGTTCACAGCATTCCTCTTGTTCCAGAAACTGGCATATATGCCTCCCAAATGCAGACTGAAAATTGCAAAGGGTATCTGTTGTGTTCGCTTCAACACGTTGTGGGGATTGTCAGTGTGCCCTGCAGGTATGATCGCAAAACTTCACGCTGCAAGCGTTAAAAAAAGCACCGACCTGAATGTAGCTCAATTGGCAACGGCAACCGTTGCAAAGGATTGAGCAAGTCCAGCTGGTATCGACGATTGAAATTCAACGCCTAATGTTGAGTGGCGCAAAGACTATTGCTTAATGGCACTCTAATCCAACCAAAGGCATTGAGTGTCGGTCCTAACGAGTGGGCGCTCCGAGTCCATACCAAACCATTCGATCCACCCACATCTAAACCTCCGTCGCGGAGGAGATCGGAATCTGTACGTCAAGATTCAATAAGCACATTTTCCCTTGATAGGTTTCTCGCGTTGAGACGGAAAGATCTTGCCTGAGCCAAACCGTCTTCGTCAGTGAATTTGATGCCAATGATTTCGGGACGTCCAGCAGTTCTTGTGTACTTCTCTATTTACCTTTTGAACGAGCTGGGTGTACTGCTAATGACGTTCAATGAGCAGGATTTGTCGAGAAAGTGCTTCAGACGACGCGAGTTCTGTGAGGTCACCTGTTAGATCGAGCGTTTAGCAAGTCATCTATGATTGGACCTGAACGCAGGTTTGGGGTAGGTAAGTTAGGGTAAGTTCCCATGTCAAAGCAGACCTGTACAAAGCCAACTTAAAATTGCCACGTCCCTTCAGGTTGCTCCCTTGAAATGCTGGGGATTGTCACCCCCTCTCGTACACTATTGGGTAAATGTAAGGTCCCAAGAAAGACGTCCATCATTCAAGAGGCGGCCCGTCATCGTGCAGATTTCAATCCGCGATTCTGATATCCCCAGAAATTAGAATTGCATACCCTTGTCCGTAATCTATCCGATGAGGGCAGGAGTTGGGGGGGCACTCGGAAACTGGGGTTGTTCGTTCCTGCAGACGATCTCATTCGGTGGTGGGGGATTATGATTGGTGGATTGTCTTCATCGCCTGAAGGGACAACGCACAGCGGCACAGGCCTCCATGTACTCTGCGAAGTGCACTCTGCCTTCGATGCCATTCACGAACGGATCGACGAGGGAAGCTTCCGTGTATCTGGTAGATCTTTCCCTTCCCGACGATAAGGGCCTTCCAATAAAGGGTTCGTCCTTCGCGCCCTTGACAGGGTTGGGTTTGTTCTCGTGAATCGACGCCTATCGACGTCGTTATTCGGCGGGCACTTGTACTTGCGACTTGGCAGGTCGATTCAAGCCTTGGCCGGCCTTGGCGCATGATTGACGAGTGTGGGGGGTCAAGCTTCAAGACCAGGGGCGCCGAAAGCATCGAATGCACAGGTAGGCACAGCTGTAGCAGGGTGCGGCACCGCAGCACGATCTACGTACAGGGCCTTGTTCTTGATAAATAAATAAAAATCATTTTCCAGGAGTCTAGGAGAGCGCGTCATGATCCTGGTTGACCCACTTTCTCCCACTTTACCTTGTTGTTCATTAAGCTTAAAGCAGTCTTTATTCATGCATGAAAGCCATCAAGCCCTTTGCTGGTTCACGTTTTCTTCTTTGGGACCCAATTGGGACCCAGAGCATATCAGAGACGACACTGTACATTGATAAGATAAGATTTGCGGCCTCGGCCTGATTAGGTAATCTTGCCAAACGCGTCAGGCCGAGTCCGGCCTCTTCAACCACCCTCGCTGAGCGTCGAACGTTGTCCTGCAAGATCAGAACAGCCGCCCTTTTTAAACGCGGGTACTCTCAGATTGGCGGGTTAGCTCGAACTACGAAGCTTCATCGACTCATGCACTGCGTCCTATTAATCGCCCGGCCTCGCAAATCCTGGTGGTGAGCAAGAATGACGATATGACTTTTACGAGACATGTCCTCGTTGCATCCTCGGAGTCGTCAGCTCGCCCAGGGCCATGACTGCAGGCTGCATGTTACGTCTTATTGATTTTCAACCGGGCTCTCAAAGTCTGGCTTCTCATGCTCACTTGCACCTGATGCGGTTTCTATTTTCGGGCGACTGTTCTTCGTCAGATTGGGGCAGCCTGGACTCAAAACGAGCGCAATATCGCGAGGTGTGTGCCTGTTCTTTCGTTCCTTTCCTGACACCCCTTACTATCCCATCGACTAGGCGTAACTTACGGCCGTTGCGATATCGCCATTATGTCGACTCTGCTGACCTGCCGCTGACGCTGAAGTTCGTACTTTTCCGTGTTTGGAAGTTTGTGGGAGGTGAGTTGCAATCTTTCTGTAACGGAACTTACAGAATAAGGCTAAATACACGAGAGAAAGATCACGAAACTCGGACCGGCGGCTGTGTGTATGGCGTTTGGCTCACAGATCTTGAATTATTTTCAAAGGTGCGCTAGCTTCATCGAATTCTCTGCCAATCGTTCCTGTGATGGCGCTTACTCTTAGCTACGCAGGTCGACCAGTTGGGAACGCGGTAACGGTAGTGCGGATTGGTTCATCAAAGTGTTTCTGGTTTTTCTGTAAGTCTTGATGTCGATTCTGCCTGGTGGACAAATTAACAGAAATTCGTCTCTACGTCCATAGGGTCACTATCGTTGCTGAGAAGAGACTTTTATTTCGCAAAACAACATCGGAGGAATATAAGATGCAAAATACTGAACGAAATCAAACAGAATGAAGCAGGAGGACAAAGAAACACAAAACAGTGCGAGAACTCTAGCATATACCGAGGTATTTTCAAAAATTAAATCGAAACCGAGTCTTTCTTGATTTTATTAACGATCTTCTTCCTCCACTTGTTCAACTTTCCTAGGACCCCTCTTTTTGCTGGGATTGCAACCGAAGTTTCATCTTTCACTTCAACCTTTCCGTCACCTTTTGATGCAGCGCTACCGTGCCTCAGACTCTTCCCACCAGTACCAGAGCGTAACAGGATCTTCGGGACGGTCATCGCCCTCTTCAACGGCGATTTACGCGTGGGAGTGGAGGAACCGTCTGAAGTCGCATCGGTCAACCTGGAGGTGGTGTTTGCTCGTCGCAATGGTGCTTGTGCAGCGATTATAGTCACCTCTCCGGTTTTTGGAGGAGTTTCGCATTCCGCAAACCGTGTCCGGGGTGACATCTTAGAAGGCGTCGTCACCGCAGCCTCAGCTTCGTCGGAGTGTTGGCTTGCTCCTCCACTGGGCTTGCATTCCTCGATGTCGTCATTGGCGGGAACGCACGCAGCAGTCACCATCGTCGTCAATTCCGTGTCGTGCTCGTCGGTGTTGTCCTCAGGAGCCTCCAGTCCAATCGCTTCTGGATCAGCAAAGTGGAATTCGTCCTCTCGGTCAACAGACTGTGAGCTTCGCGTATCATACGCTTTCACCTCTTGTGGAGGAGGTGTGGCATGAGCGGAGATACGCGAGGATTTGACGTCGGTATCGTTTTGAGGAAGTAGAGGATGATCGGAGTGAAGGGCGTTGGGGCTCAGCTTGGTCGTATCGCGGAAGTTGATTAGGCCAAGGCCCAGGAGAGGGGCCGAGCCGTTCGGCGAAGAATGCATCGACTTACTTGGGGTCATCGGATTCAGGAACTTACTGGATGCCGTCAAGTTCGGGCTAGAGATAGACAAGAAAGGATGGCTGAAAACGGGGATGGACGCAAGCGTAGGGGTTGCAGGAGTAAAGGCTAGGATGTTGAGAGGCTCAGCGGTCGTTGGAGTCGTTATTGCCGAATTGTTCGCGGTCGTTGGTGTGAAGGTCAGATCTGGGGTTAAAACGGGGGAAAGGAAATCGAGGGGATTTGGTGTCATTGGGCTAAGGAGGTAGAGAGGGGAGGGAGAACCGATGCCTTCGCCTAGCTGGGCAGAGGCGAGGCCATCCAGTTGGACTCCAAGTCGGCTGTCTTGACTGGAGTCCCGGTCGACGTTGACCAGCATGCGTCGAGTGGTGGCCGGCTCATCGATATCACCCTCCTCTTCGTCCGAAGAATTGTCGTCCTCAAACACCTCAATCACTCTGATATTTCCCACTCGTCTTTCCCTCATCTCGTTATGATTTCCTGGCCTATGCACCTCCTCGCTCTCCTCCTCCTTGTATTCCTCCTCCTCCTCCTTCAGGGCTTCTTCATCCAACTCCCTCGTCTTCATCCACTCGGAAGCATAGTCGAACATACCCTTGTCGGGATCCTCGCCATTCTCATATCGTTCTCCGAAGGACAAGACTCCGTCTTCGGAAGTCTGCAGCCACTGCTCGCGGTACTTCCAATTGTCCCTTGGCGGAAGTAAGGGCACTGGCACCAGCTGCCTTTCGTACAACTCCCAGTCTCTGCACGGGCAAAGTCAGTCAAATCCTGGAGAGGGAGGAGAATATGGAAGCACGTACACTCTGTGGAAGTAGGGATGCGACCGCATCTCAAGCCCGCTTCTTAGACGCCGTTGAGGATTCTTTTGGAGCATCTATCATGGTAGAATGAGGCGCATATATGGACTGAAAAGAGGAAACAAGCGCACCTGCTCCAGGAAGTCCATCGTCACGTCGTCGATGGGATCTGCTTCCGACCAAGGAATGGGCTCCTCGGCAACCATCCTCGCAAGCTCGTCATCGTCTGGATGATCCCAAGGAGGCTATATGCGCGAGGAAATCAACTTCTGGTAAAAGGAGAGGAGAAAGCACACGTACACGATCTGTTAACAACCTAAAGACGGTTACCGCCAACGCCCACCAATCCACGCCAAACGAATACCAAACTTGCTCCCAAATTTCTGGGGGGGATTCGAAGTAGCTTCCAACGGGAGTCCTCGTGGCGAAGACGAGAGTTTCGGGATGACGACGAGGGGTGGAGGAATCGACCATCACTTGGTCACGACCATAAGGCCAATATGGTTGGTAAATAATCTCCGGAGGAGTGGGGGCTTGACCAAAGTCCTTGGAAAATCCGAAGTCTCCGAGCACGACGTGTCCACTGTCGGAGATGAAGACATTTGCTCCTTTGATGTCTCGGTGTACGATCCCCTTGGCATGTAGGGTATCGACAGCGATGATCTGACGGATCCTGGTCAGTATGGCGCTGAAGAAAGACCACGAGGACGAACCAATTCTATGGCATAAAACCTCGTGATAGCAGGGGGGAATCTCCCTCCTTGTTCGAGCATATCCTCGATCGTGACCGGGAATGCGGGCTATGAGAGTTCAGTTCCAAGGAAACCACAGAAGGAGAAAGCAGTCGCTCACCGTCAGGAGATAATAATTCAAAGTATCCGCCCAACTCGCCTCCAGCCAGATCATCCAATTAATACCGGCTCCCCCCTCATCGCTACCACTCAGGCTTCCTTCCCTCTCCTTCGAGAATCTTTTGAGCATCCTCTGCTCTCCGATCAGATATGCCTTTTGGCTTTCGTCCTTCTTGGCCTCCCGGGAGATGACTTTTACTGCCATTTTGCGTTTTGAAACAAGGTCGCGAACGATGTACACAGAACCTGTGGCGCCTTCCCCAACGAGTTGAATCGATTCCAGCTGGGACGTGTCAATAGAGCGAGGAGCGGAGGAGTTGGTGGCTACCACTAGACCGGCGGGGTTTTCGTATTGCGGCGATGGATGAACTTGGCTCCCGTCACCTTCAATTGTGTCGACTTCGGCTTTGAATTTGGCGTCACCTTCGGCTGCTTCTTCAGTCGGAATGGTAGGGTTGGCGAGGTTGCTTTTTGGTTCATCTTCCTCCACCTTGACGACCTGGTCCTGGGCGACGATGCTGGGGTTGGCATGATGATTTACTCCAGCATCCTTTTCCTCCTCGTCTTCGGAGTCGAAATCTGAACCTGCGTCAAACAGGACATCGACCTCCGCTCCCTCTTCTCCGTTGACCAAATCTCTCCACCATTCCTTCTCCTCTTCGACGACTTCCTTTTTGTCCTCGGCTCCTTTACCAGCATCAACTTCACTTCCCAAGACTGGACTCCCAGCTTCCCTAACCCACTTCCACTCGCTCTCCTTCGACGCCTTGATAAGAATGTCCGCTACTCCGGCAATTTCGTCTGTCGTCGTGATATCGTCGGGGCTGGCAACCCCATCTTTATTGACGAACGACAACAGTCTTTCACCGGCGTTGGCCTCGATATAGGCTAATTCTGCGACGGCCGCATCGATTTGAAGTTGAGTCGGATGAGGAAGGGGAGGGGCAATATGGGCGGATAGGACGTCGAGTACATCGACTGTGGTGGTGTCCTGGTCCGCATTGGTGATCGTGACCAGCGGAAGACGAGGGACCTTGTTGTGGTCTCTCTCTGCGTCATCGCTAGGTCCCGCTTCTGCCCCCTTAGCCTTCTTGCCTTTCCTTCTCTCGCGCACGGCCCTTTTTTCTCCCTTTTCTTTCAACCTCCTTTTTTCCTTTCCTTCCCCCTTGGCGTTCTCTTTCTCTTTCTCCTTCCCCTTGGCTTTCTTCTCCTTCTCTACCTGTACCTCTTCAACCTTTACCTCCTCGACCTTCACTTCAACCATTACTTCCTCAACCTTTAACTCCTCAACCTTCACCTCCTCAGCCCTTGCCTCCTCTTCAGCCTTCGCCATTTCCTTGCCCTCGACCGTCCCCTTCTCAAGCTCCTCCGTCTTAGCCGCTCCAACCACAGATTCCTTGGTGATCTTCTTGTCCTTGAGTAATCCGAAGATGAAATCTCGATGAATGTCGAGGACTGTTGGATGGTAGAAGGCGTCCTTGATTGCGCAGAGCAGATCATACTCCGGCTTGGAAATGGGATGCTTCTGTTGGTCGGCGGTGACAGGGGCTTTTGCGGCAGTTTTCTGTTCGGACGTCAGGATATATGAGGATGGGAGGAAGATAAAGAGTCACCGGGCCTGGCAGAACCTGAGGACCGAATGGCCTTGCCGTCGCGCGGACAACTTGCTTGTCGTTAGCCTTTGGCGCGATCTTTGCCAAGGGTGGGGGAGCAAGGGTGGGTACGGCGGTGTCGAAGCAAGATTTGGTGGGGGAAGTAGGAGCGAACTGGAGGACGCGCGTGAGGCTGACAGGACGAAGGAGACTCGAGACGACGAAGAACGAAGACACACCTTCTGGCCCTTGAATGCGAAGAACAACTTGATATTCTTGAACATTGTTTGTTATCTTCGGGTGTCATTGTGGTGGAGGGGGGTTGGAAATGGGGAGATCAAGAAAATGTCAGCCAATGCAGGACGGCGACGACGAAGAGGATAACCAGAAGGGAACAAGACCTGGAGGAGGAGGACACGTACCGTTATTCAAATGAACGTGCTTTGATAAACGATTGGTGATTGCGGGTTACGCTGGATGTGTAAAGAATGTTTACGGACGATTTACTATGGGAGTAGTGCGACAAGGGAAAGAAGGGCTCTGGGCCGGCGCACGTAGGGGTCCCATGTCGCAGTTGTTTCGGACTGGGAGGCTGACCAGGAAGTGAAAGGGGGTATGACCAGTCGGATTGTACTACAGCGCGCGGAACGCAAGAGCTTTCGTGTCCCGTTGCGGTGGTAAGCACCATTTTGACCAGCTCGAGGATTGAAGAATGCTAATCCTAACCTCATTCTAGGGGCAGGACCTGTATATCTGCGATTTCTTGTACCAGTTCAAAGCTCAGACGACTGCAATCTGGCGATATACCCCCAATACTCGACCAGGGTTGTAAAGCGATCGACCTGTACGTCGTCATAAGACTGCGATACACACATGCTAATTTATGTTTTGGAAGAGTTGAATCAGACGGCTCAGGCTGCGTCGCTCATCGAGTCGGTCAAACTTAAGGTGTCGCCAGAATCTTTGAACGTTTGGTGAACTGGTGACTTTGGGTCTCAAATGAACGCCTCCTGATTTTACACGAAGGCGTAGATCGAGGGCCCAGAGACTACAGTGTAGGATTTCGAGGAAGAACCCTCAAAGGAGCCCTTTCTCCTGCTCCAGACTCCGTGTTCCTCCCTTACTCTATAACGTTTCCACCATACATTCAAAGTGTTCAATGGACACCATTGACTATTTTCACTGTCCTTATCTGTTTGTGCTCTCCTCACAGTTTCAGCTCTGGTTAACGTTCTGGTTAACGTTAACAATCACCCAGTTATCTGGAGCATAAGAGCTTGACGATACTCTATTATTTAACATTTGACTTGATTTCAATAGCTATGTTCCTTATGATGATAATTCGGTTTTCTTTCCATACCAGAACTCTGTTTGAAATTTGAATGAGGCTGAGGTGGTCGTTGAATGTATTTTCCGTTGATTGACGTCGCGATTGGTCGCGCTTGTTGAGTTGGACCATCGTCTTGACTCTTCGCAACTTGTTCGTTGTTATCGTATCGTCTGTAATTCGGGTAGTTCGCTTGGCTCTAGCCGATCCTTAAAAAGTGTTAAAAAGCGTTCAAGACGCTTTTTAAGAGCTAGCCGTCGCTTACAGTCTACAGATGATTTCTTGCCCGCCGTTTGTAACATTGGATGAGACTGTGGACGGCAGAGCCTTTCGCGCTTGAGCCCAACGCCGAGATCCGTTCGCATCAGGCCGCGCGCGCCGAGGGTCGATGCGGTTTACGTGACGCGGGATGGCTGGAGTCTTTTCTGCGACTTCCACCACGACCTCGCTGGTCTCTGGAGACATCGACATTCTCAAGCAGACGCCTCATCGATAGGTTCGATTGTCTCCGCACACATATCAAACCTTTCAAAACCGTATGCGCCCGTTTCCGCGTTTTCTAAAAAAAAGTTGCACTTTTTGCAGGATCGCCACGGTCGCCATTAGCATCCGTGCATATCCGAGACGAGAGACAAATCGATAATGGGTCTTGCTCTTTTGTAAGTCGTTTTGGACTATCTTTTTTCCCTTTAAAGGAGCTGAAGCGACTTAAAAGATTTCGTACTTGAGCTCAAACATCGGCAGGATTTTATATGGAACTGCATATTATTTTGTGAAAGAAACAACGGGACACAGGTACACTTTTTTTGGGCCGTTTTGAAGCAGTCTCTGAGATAAATTCGAGTAGAAACAACCGAAGAATATTGGAAAGAAAAAGGAAAAGGGAAAAGGAAAGAGAACTATGACCATAACCAAAACAACCCCGCGAACTCGAGAACCTTCAAACGACCCCGGTAAGAGTTCAAACCTCCTTCGTGCCCACCTTATTCATCATTTTCTTCCTCCAGCCCTTCAACTTATCCATAACTCCACCCGATGAAGGACTCCTCTCGAGCTTCTTCTCGTTATTCTCGCCCTCTCCCTTCGCCTTGTTACTGCCACCAAATCGACCAATGGTGTTACTTCTCGTTGGGGACGACTTTCCTTTATCCTTCCCAGGAGAGCCAACTTTCAAGCTCTTTGGAACCGTCATCGCGCGTCTCAAGGAAAATTTCCGGCTGGGAGACTTTCCATCCGGAGTTCCAGGCCTCGAGTCGACATTGGTTGCATTGCCGAAAATTAATCGTTCGACCTTTTCGCTCATCTGGCGACGATGACCTGGGTTGGAGTCCTGACGAATGGAAGAAGGTCGGACAGGAGTTTGCACGATTTGGATGGTGGTCGTCCGTTTGGTCGGGGAATCCTCGGCAGTTGTCGAAGCCAGTTCGGTATCAGCATCGACATCGGATGCCTTCGCAGACCCTCGATTTTGAGGGGTCACAGAAACTTCTTGATTGCCCAACGTGTCGGGAACAGCTGGCGACCACGGAGAAGGAAGAGGAGACCACGGAGAGGGTAGAGGAGCATCCAGATTTAGAGGCTGTTCGGACGCAAACTTCGAGACAACTTTCTTGAATTCGGGATCAAGGTCGATTTGGGTCGCAGTGGCATGTTTCTGGCGATCCGTATTGACAGAGATGGTCATATCTTGATCCATCCTATCGACCTTGTCCTCATTCTCACTCGGGACCTCGTTGTCAACCATGGCACTCTCGCTGGAATCGGATGGGATGAGTTGGGAGCTTGGATGAGGGGTGGCGTCGAACCGTGCCAATGCTTCGGCCTCGTCAGGAATAAAGACACCCACCTCAGAGATAATCATCTTCGAATCGTTGTTGTCGAAGAAGGCAACTTGAAATTCGGTGGAAACAGATACTTCCTCGTCGGTGTCCTCGACTTGAGTTGATGGGGCGGCAATATTGGAGGACGGGGCCGTTGGGATGGGAGTCGCAGTCGTGAATGTGTCGTCGAGTTCGTCTGGATCAGAATCCCCGCTTGAAGGGGTGTCGAGGAGACATTCAGGAACAGCTGCCTGGGTTGGTTCTGCGTCGCCATTGGGAGAGTCGCATCGGGGGTCGTCTGGTTGATCGTCCTCGGGGAGCCTTTCGAGGACCTGGAGGCTTGAGTGGCTAGCTCTACTCACCAGGCCGAACAACAGAGAAGAGGAAGAAGAACTGCGGATTTTTGAGAGGCTTTGCTTCGAGGAGAGGGTGCTGGAAATCTTGACCAGTGGAGTATTCTCCTTGTCATCGTTATCGGCTTCGAAGTCGCCTTGTTGTGGTCTCTTGATGGACTTCGTCGACGCCATGGACCGGAGGGACTGGGCTGATTTCAAGAGGTTGATGTTCGAGATTGACGCCCTGAAGAATGGGTGCTCGATACCGGATCGAGACCCAATGGATGAGGCAGTAGGGATGGAAGTGGAAACGCAAATTTGCTTTTCGTCGTCGTCGTCCGCTTGCTCGAGGTCCTCGTTTTCGGGCTCGTGTTCATCCTGCTTGTCTTCAATCACATCAGCATTCTCGACCACCTCTTCCTCGTCGGCTTCCTCATCCCCTGCTTTGGTCTCCTCTTCATCAACCGCTTCAGCCTCTATCTCTGCGTTCTCCTCTTCAATGACCTCTTGCTCCTCAGCGTCTACATCCTCTTCGGCGCCCTTCTGTTCCTCGCGAACTGCCTCTTCGTCAATCTCCGCCCGTTTGACCCACTCCGAGTTGTAATCAAATTCTCCATCATCCGGATCCTCGTCCTCTCCAAATACCCCACCTGGTACCAAAGCATCCTCGCCTTCAGGATCCCAAAATGCATTGTAGCATTGCCTATGCTTCCAGGCGTCTGTGGGTGGAATCCAAGGTGCTGGAACGGATTGGGTTTCGTATCGGTCCCAGTCGCTGTTCAAAAACCAGAGGCATCAACGAGAGGAAGAAGAGGAAACCGAGAAACACGTACACGCCAGCAAAATATCCATGGCTTCGCATATCAGGACCAATGCGTAAACGATCCTCTGGTTCCTTAGCGAGCATCTGAAGGCGAGTTGGGCAACAGATCAGAAGGGAGAAGAAAGAAGGAACACGCACGCTTTCGACGAAGTCTCTTGTCACTTCGTCAACGGGATCCTCGTCAAAATAAACAGGATCGTCCTCAAGGACTTGACGGCGGAGTTCTCGGGGATTTTCGTCGTACCAGGGTGGCTAGGCCAAAATTGCGTCACCATCTCTCGCCAAGCAAGGCGAAGAAGAACACTTACATGACCTGTCAACATATAAAACATGCTCACAGTCGCAGCCCAGAAATCCACACCAAATGAATAATACTGGTTCAGATAAATCTCGGGGGAGGCTTCGTACGGGCTACCCAACGCAAGATTGCTGACGAAAGTGAGATCCTCGGGGTCCGCTCGTGGGGTGGAAGAGTCGACGATGGTTTGGCCGGGCAAATAGGGCCAAAAGGGTTGGAACACGCGTTCAGGAAGTGATGGTTTCTTGTGGAAGTCCTTCGCGAACCCAAAGTCCCCGAGCAGGAGATGGCCGGTCTGGGAAACGAAGAGATTGGCGGTTTTGATATCACGGTGGATTATACCCTCCGAGTGGAGAAACTCGAGAGCAATGATCTAGGACGCTGTGTTAGAGTGAAATGGGGATGGGAGGATTGTACAAACCAATTCCACGGTGTAGAACCTCACAATCGAGGGGACGATTCGACCGACTTCCATGACGATTTCGTCAATGGAAGTGGGGAGTAGTGGCTAATGGACCAAGTTGTCATCGATATGCTGAAGAATTTGAAGGATGAAGAAAATACCGTCGCCAGATAATAGTTCATCGAATCACTCCAACTCGCCTCCAGCCATAGCGTCCAATCAACATCCTCTGGGTCTTTGATCCCCTCCACTTCACCTCCTTTACTGGCCGTCAAACTATCAAACGCGCGACTGATCCTCCGCCTTTCCTCCTCCCTCCTCCTCCCATCCCTCTGACGAGAATTCTTCTTCAGCAACATTTGCTCGCTGAATAACATGGAGATGACGTCGTCGTAGGAATATGCGCTGCTGTCGGCTTCTCCGTAACGGGGAACGACCTTGACGGCGAGATGTCGACGTGAAACGACATCTTTGACGACATAAACCTTGGAGTTGGCACCTTTTCCGAGGAGTCGAACGACTTCCAGTTGGGAAGTGTTGAGAGTACGGGGGTAGGCTGGGCGCGGGACTGGGATTGGGGCTTCGATGGCTACTGCACTGGCAGATGCATTGACCTGGGTGACCGGAGAATGAGGAATTTCGGGAGCGTTTTCGGTGACGAAATGATCTTCATTAACTTGATCATTGGCTGCTTCGTCTTGACCGTGATACTCCTCCTCTTCTCCATCGGTTCCACCTAACTTTTCCAAAGCCAAACCCATGTTCCTATCAAACACACCTTCATCATCCTCGCCGGTACTCATCTGTTCCTTCCACCAACTCATCCTGTTCTGAACCCAATTCTCTTCGTCTCCTTCCATCGAGCCAGCACTATCCTCATGGCCCTCGACCGCTTCCTTCTCTTCTTCGTCACCTTTTTCCTCAGACGCATTCACTTTCTTCACCCACTTCCAATCTACTCCGTAAACATTCAACACCCTATCCTCGTACTCCTCATCATCATCCACCTCGAACTTATAGTCAACGTCGGGGAACTCGTAGTCGTTGTCCCATTCGACGTCGTCGTCGTCGTCGCCTGTACCAATGTTGGTGCCTTGATACTTGACAGTGTCCATCTCGATGAGAGAGAGCTCGGCGAATGCGGCATCGAATAGTGCGGAAACGGAAGACGAGGCTTGAATGATTGGTTCATAGGAAGCAAGGGGCTCGATCGTGGATGTGGATTCGGATTCCGTTGGGGTAGTGCTCTCGGTGTTGGGACTATTGACAAGGGAAGCGATGGGGAGTTCCTCGACGGGGCTTGCAGACTCGGAAGAGTTCTTCATTTCTTGAACCTTCTCGATGTCGTAACAGATGAGGAGGGGCATGGGAGGATATACGAAATGCATGACGGGCGGAACGGGTTGCTTGACGTCCTCGTTATTGACAACCGCCTTCGTCTTGATTTTGACTTCGTTTTGCTTGACCTCCACCTCCTCTTCGACCTCGTCTTTGACTCCCTCTTTGACCTCTTCCACTCCGACTTCCTGAATTCCAACTTTTGCATACACGTCGTCAACCTCTTCCTGAACTGCCTCTTCCTTTACAACCTTAGTCCTGTCTTCAACTACGTCCTCGACTTCGTCCTCTTTGACCATGCCGACTTCGTCTTTCTTATCCTCAATCATGTCATCTGTGACCTCCTCTTCGGCTCCTTCATTTCCCACCTTTTCAACTACCTCAACTTCGACCTTCTCTTTAACCTCCTCCTCGTTAACCACATCCTTCTTATCCTTATCCTCCATCTTGGCCTGCTCGACTTTATGCTTCCTTCCACTAAGAACGCGGTTCAAATTAGCCGCTGCCTTCTTGGCCTTCTTCTCCTTGAGGAGACCCCAGATCAAGTCGCGATGGACGTCGAGAACGGTGGGGTGATGATACGCCTCGTGGAGGGTCGAGAGAAGCTTGTACTCGGGCTTGGAGAGATCTTGAATGACGGAGACTTTGGAGCGTTTGTTGTGCGAGGTGGAAGCCGTGGTGTTCTACGCGTCGCGTCGTGTGGTTCGTGTGGTTTGGGTGGCCGATGTGGTCAAGCGCGAGTGAGGTCGATGAAGAATGGGAAGGAGGGAAACACGAAACGAAAGAGTGTTTGAAGGTGGAGAGAAAGAAGAAGATCTGGGAACTCACCCTATTGATCTCGAAAGGACCATATACCGGCTTCATGCCTCCTCTGCTCGCAATCTCCTTCATCTCATCCTTGGTAGCCATAGCCTTCTCATCAACGGGAGTGGTGGCTTCCTTGTTCGTGGAGAGAGCGATGTCGAACGGAATGGAGTTGGATTGGGGGACGGGTTTAAATTTCTGCGCGTGTGGTTTAAGTTGGGGAGTGGTGGCTGACTCAGAGGGAGAAGACGAAGACAAAGCAACAATAACGCGTACCTTCTCTTTCTTGCCCTTCAGAGAAGAGAAAACGTCTCGTAACTTGGTGAACATAGTTGCTGAAACGAATCTGTTGAAGTTTGGCGGGTGGTTGTCGCATACGGGAGATGTGTGGAGGGGAGGAAGTACGAAATGAGATTGGATGTCAGCACCACATATCACGACGACCACAACGACGGGGAGACGAGGGAAGATGAAAAGGAAATCACGTACGTTATTCAAATGAGTGCTTTGAATAAACGAATGTACAGAAAACTTGGCGGTTTTGCTGGATTTCTGGGTTGCTTGAAGCTGCTTGACGGGCGATTTACGTGGAGTAGTTCGGCAAGGAAGGAAAGGAGCTGACGGTGTCGCTTTCATTGTGTTAACCCTGGTCTCGGATTGGGGAGGCTGACGCTGAGGATGAACCCGAAACCGTGACGAAGAGGGCTAGCGGGCTTAGAGTTAATTCTAGGCTCTGGGCGGCTGGCGTCGATGTGGTCTAAGGACATCGCCAGAGTTGTGAAGGAGTGGATGGACCTCTGGTTGGTTTTGGATGGTCCCAGCGAGGTCTGGTTGTTGTCTATCAGCATCGCAATGGAATACGAATTTCGTTCACCTTGTTCAACATTGGCGTACTCATCGACTTTTCTTGGTTTAACGAGCCTCCCCGCAAAGTCCACTGCACATGAACAAATGCGGAAACTCTCCTTCGAGTGTGTTTCTTTTTTCCGTTTTGACTATGTTTGTCATTGCAGGTGCATGGTTCCATGCTGGCTGCCTCATGTGCAGAACACGTACGGGTTCTTCCTTCTCCGACTCGTGCACGTTCATAATCACGGTGATGATGGACTGGGCTGTGGACATATACCGATCACAAAGCAGCTGATCCATAATAATCGCGTTAGGATCCAAGAAAAGCTGTGGTGACATCGATAATCGTGGCTCCCACAACCACCCACATCTTGACTTTTAACTTGCTCTTCCACTCCGTCCTACCACCTTCGCTTTGCGCAACCCTTCAGCAGTTAAAGCTACAATGTCAGATAGTGGTTCACGGATAACCGAACTGCCTAATGAATCGACGGCGACGTTGTCAACTATCTCGTCTGCGTCGTCGACCAACCCCGTTCAAACGCGAATGTGTAAATATTGCGAGATGGAGGCGGCTACGCAAAGGTGTTCGAGGTGTAAGACTAGTTGGTATTGCGTACGTATCCTTTATCCCTTCACAAATTACCTTCGCTAACACAATTCATTTCAACTAGTCCGCCGACTGTCAACTCTCCGATTGGTCTTTCCACAAAACACAATGTAAACCTGCTCAAATTCAAGGAGTTATCATCCACGATGAAGAAGCCCGAAAATCTCAACCTGATGGACGGATATTCGAATCCATTACGATTGACAAGAAGCATCCTATACATAAAGAAGGGGTTATACCTTCTTCGACTGCAGCCTATGGTGTTCCGTTGATGGTGTATAGGTTGAAACCATATAGTGTGCATGAGTTGGAACCGGAGAATAGGGTTGCTACGAATTTAATGGTGGATAAAGTTTGGGGGATGCCTCCGTTTGAGTGAGTTGAGTTTTCTTTTTTTCATGTCGAAAGGCGGGGTGCTGATGATTACTGTATGGGATTATAGTTGGGAGCATTATGTCGGAACGGTATGTACCTTCCTCTTCACAAGTAAAAAAAAGTGAGGTATACTAATCAATATTCTATACTTAGGTCATCGTCATCCGTAAAGATGGGAGTCCGTTAACTCCAGAAGGCCTTGAATGTCTTTGGAAATTCCACGAGTCTCTTTTAAAGACGTGGAACGAAAGACCGAATGATATACCACCGAAATTGACCAAGTATAATTTGGATGATTTCTGTAGGACGTATCGACTTGCTAGGATCCGGGATGGGCAGGAGAGGTTTCGAGGTTTGGAATTGCCGCTTTGATATGAGGCGTGTTGGGGCTTTCGGGGGAAATGTTGTCTGTGCATTGGTCGGTGTATGTGTATATATAAAAATAATTTGAAGAGATGTTGGCTATGCACAGCGCATGTGATATGATATGAAAGCGAAGCCCAAAATAAACAGAAGAAGTTCTCGCGAACCCCATTAGTCTTGATGGTCCTTCATAGTCCTCTGGATGAGAGCTTCGACGATTGTTTGACCACTCCTCTTGAAATCCCAGAAATCTAACTGAAGATTGTCCGCTTTCCCGTGTAAATGATATACCTATTTAAACGACAATCAGCAAACCCAAGGCTAGGACGGGATAAAAACTAACCAGGCCTGCAAAACAGCAGGGATCCAGAGAAGAAGACAAAGGATGATGTTAATCCAGAAGGCTACGAGAGAATTACTAAGAATGCCATTCGGCCAATTATTAGGTAGGACTCACCAGGTGCAAACCCTCGTTCTTCATGTGAATATCACGAATAATGAGCTCAAATTCCAAAAGGGTTCAATGAAGGGACGTACTAACGAAGACCGAAAGTGGTGGTAGGAAGCTGGTAGGCTCGTTAGTCGGACGTTCGGGCCAACTCAAACCAGAAGAATGAAACTTACATAGCGAGGATGTATAACAAAAGGTCTTCGATAGTCATGGCCATATCGTCCTAGTACTTGAATGTGCTCGTAAAAAAAGGAAAAGTGGCGGAAAGAAATGTGGGGTCGACTTGCCTCGTTAGCCGACTCTTATAAAGCCACTGCAGGGACTGCGCCCGTGTGACGCCATGTTGGCAATGCATCTGCTCTAAAGTTAACTTACATATCGACGCCACCCCTCGAGGCTCTGAGTTCCCGAACCCGAACCCTTCCCACCCAAATGTATCCCAAAGATCGTTTAAGAACGAATTCGAGAACAGGCTGGGTGCTCGAGCTCAAGCTCAAAGCCCTGAAAAATCGAGACGCATTCTGGTAATCTCCGCACGTATTCTCCTCAGAGGGCGGCGTAATTACGGGTTTGTCAATCGGCGCAGCGATGAGGATAAAGCACTGCAACAATGTGTCAAGATGTGGGTAAAAATGCAATAATCGCGCAGTATCCGATGTGCACGGTTTGACAGGAAGACCAGTTTCCGCTCCGGCTGCGGTACACAGCCACGACGTAATGCCCGATTGGCTGGTCGAAATTCGGCCGACCAGAAACGGAGCGGCATCCCTACAGTACCTTGAATTTCTCGGTCACGTCACAATTGCGGCTTACCCGTACCTTCAACTTCAAGACAGAAAGGTTATCATCATTAATGGTAAAATTAATCAACAATTCCACCACATACAGTTGATGCCAATGACCTCCTAAAAACCTCAGGCTGAAAGCTAATCGCAAACCCGTATGCCGATCCATGTCAACAACAGAATTGGGCGCGGTGGTTTCAGCAAGTCCTCTCTTTCTCTTGCAGAACACATCTTTACTACTCACCAGGTCATGTCTATGAAGCCACCATGCCAGAAGGCAAATTGGTTGCTCTCAAGCAATCTCACGTTATAAACAGAATCGAGCACCCTATGCTTTTGCACGAAGCGTGCGTTCTGTCCTTCCTGGCTGGTCACCCGTCTATACCATCTGTTCATGCTTGAGGACGTTCTCAATATTTCGAATACCTCGTTTTGGACCTCTTAGGCACATCTCTGGCCGATCTAGTGAAGGAACAAAAGCAGTTGACCTTGAGGACAACGTTGATGCTCCTCGACCAAATGGTAAGTCAAAGAGAACCTAGTGATAATGACACTTGCTAAACGTTGTTACACGAACACCCAGCTTGATTCACTTGAACATCTTCACTCCCATCACCTCATTCATGGCGATATCAAACCTGACAACTTCTTATTTGGATTAGGAGATAATTCTGAACGCATCCATCTCATCGATTTTGGATTTGCTCGATACTATCGCAATCCTATCAGCCTATCTCATCATGGATTGGCACCAAACCAAGGTTTTTTGGGGGCGCTCACGGATTCATAAACGAAAAAGTTCAAATCGGGCGTCGCCGCAATAAGGATGAAGGTTGGACATGGTTCGGAGGGGCACGTCCTGCCAAAAAAAGATCCGAATACGATAAAGAGGAAGATGCCAGTGAGTTTGATCCTCGAGTTACTTGGCCAGTGGCTCAAGGTTTATTAGAAGAGAATGTGAGTAATTGGGAGACGATTTTGAATGAGATTGAGTTGGTGATGGAGGTTCCGGTGTTTCCGATGAAGATTTTGAGGGGTGGGCAAGAGAAGATGTTTGGACGGGATGAGGTGAGGCAGTTGTCGATGTCGGTGAACTCTGTCCAGGGATCAGATTGATAGGTATTTTTTCTTACGAGGTTTCAACTAGATATTATTGGGGATTACATTTAGCAAGACTGTCATGCCTGCGTCTAAGTCAAGTTCATATCATAAATTCGTAAAATTTGAACCGTACGGAGGACATGATACTAGACTACTCTATAGTATTACAGCTAAGTGTTCAGAGATATGAAATCACCAGACGTACCGAATGACGTCTAAATAGTGAGTAAACGAGCAAGGTATATGCACAACGCCGGAACACAGATACGAGCAGCAAAAGAAAACAAACAGTCGAGCACCAGCACGGGCAGCGCATAGAATCAATTCAGCTGCAAGGCACCAATGCCCTGTATCATCGATTCATCCCTCTCCTGCGCCATCGCTCTACACTCTTCCAACAGCTGTCTCAGCTCGCTCACATGCGGGCTTTGCTCTCTCGAATTCGAAAACGCCGTATACTTCCACCCCGGTAAACCTTTCTTCTTCTTTTTAACACTTCTAGGTTCTCCGTCTTCATCATCATCGTCATAATCCTCCTCTCCCGTCTCGTATTCACTTTCCCCTTCCTCACTATCCTCATCATCGTCATATTCATCGTCGTCACTAAGTTCGTCATCTTCGGCTTCAGGCAACGTCCCCAACACATCGCCTGTACAATCTTCCAACCTCACGTTCATCCTCTGACAAAGGTTCCACCACTTCTCCCATCTATCAAACCCTCCATCTTCTTTCGTCGGCCCATTCTCCCTATTCAAATCTTCAAGCACTTCACTATTCAACACCCGTATTCGTTGGAGTTTAGGAAAGTTGGTTTTATTGCAGGCGGTAAAGTTCATATCGTTCCATGAACAAGCGACGAATGAAGCTATTGGATCACGGGATTGGGTACGAATGGATGAGGAGACCCCGAATGCGTGTGTAAGTCCGTGTAAACCAATGACCCGGATGTGGTGGTGAGGATTGTTGACGAGTGGGGTCATAGATGGGAGTGAAATCTGATTGGGTTGGTTTGACGCCACAGGTCGGATAATCCAATCCGCATTAAACGCAAAGGTCAACAACACCGGACATAAATCCAAAATCTTGGGTACGTCCAGCGACTGGTGACTATTCAAGTCGAGGAAACGAAGTTGAAGACCATGTTGTGTGAGGAATGCGATGAGATCCGGTTGTGGTTGATCCATCTGTCGTATTACGCTATGGAAAGAGAAACTCCTGAGGGAAGGAAGGTTCCACCCGGAAGCTTGTTCAAGGAACTCTTGGAAGTATCCTTTCAACGATAGTTGTTGAAGATTTGGTAAGTCGAGTTGTAAATCCCCTGCCGCTCCCAAATTGGTGATCTCGTCCAAGTCGGAAGCGGGTTCATAGAAGTCGAGGGTGACGGAGACAAGATGGGGGAGGTAGTTTAATGCCCAGATGACTCTTGGAAGGGCTTCGCAGGGGATGCACCAATGGATGGTTTGAAGTGATTTTCGGGCAAAGGTTGTGAGTGCGTCTGCGATGGGACCGAATGAACTCCCCATTGGCCATTCGGCGAGGAAGATTTCTAGGTTTGGACAGTGATGAATCACTGAAACCAACGCATTCTCCACCCGAGTGATAGGTGATAAAGATGCGGTGCGTACACCCGTTTTTTCCGGACTAGAAAGATGAATACGACGTGTCCACCACCCAATAGATGATGTTAGGGTGGTCGCTTTCACAGATGATGCGTCAAGGATTTGACAGATGGATTGGAGACGGGTTGGGTTCTTGAAGAAGAGACAACGGAAGAAGAGCTCGGAACCGAGTTTGTGGAAGAGTTTGCAGGTGAGTATGATTGCCTAAAAGTTTTACGGTGTAGGTTAAGCACCGCAGTGAGTGTAAGAATACATAATACACACCTTCTTCGTCGCATAACTTCTCCTTTGAATAAGATTCAAAGCTTCCTGAGGGGATCGTAACGCCCACACAAAGTCCCCATCTTCATCACTATCCCCTTGACCGTCTTGAGCAGAACCCGGAACGAGATCTTCGTACCAAGCATATTCTGCCATCACCGTCGGCGAAATATACTGAAAAAGTACATCTTCATCAGCTGCAAGTGCGAAGATTTCTCCCCAGACTTCAGCTGGGAGATCAATCATGATGGATTATTTGAAGCTCTAGATGTTATCTTCCTACTTTACTCGTGTGCTTGGTTGGAGAGAATGGGCATGCAAGACGCCATACAGTGTGCGTGTACCAAGAGAAGACGATGGACGGATGTTGGAGTAAGAGTTCAACTAGGTCCACCACACGGTCTTTGGTCTCTGATTAAGCGATCACATGATGGTACCATGGACCGCGAGTATGGTCTCGAGGACCAGTGGCACCCCGCGAAGTTAACCCCAAGTTTGGATTACGCCGTAGTTTTACCGTCTCGACAACTCGGGGATTGTCAGGTCCACTTGCTGTGATATCACCACTTTGCCAGCTACCGCATCGTTCCCGGGACCAGGCTGTTCATCGCCACCCTCGACCAGTGCTGCGAAGCAGGAGTGCAGACAGCAGAGAACGTCTTTCTAAGTCCTCGTGAGTGCTTGTTCCAATCAATGACCGTCTTCATTGACTTTGGAAATGTAATTGAACCTGTAGCTTGACTACCTTTCATTCATTCAAACTCTCATTCGGTTCTTCTATTCGAAATCAAACCTAAATTATCACGCTCACCATGACATCTGAAACTGACTCGGAGCCCAAGACCGAACCCAAGACCAGACGGAAATTCATCGAGAAAGTCAAGATACCAGAACAGTGGACGCTTACCATCACGAAGGAGGATTTATTGTTGTATTTGATTGCTCTGTACGTTCGATCTACTCTCCGTTGGTCGATTATTCAATGTGCATCTAGGTTGATACCACCTATTTCCGTATATGCTAGTATGCTCTTTTGACTTGGGATCTCTTGAACGTGACTGAGGCCTGCCCCTATAGAACGGCAATTTTCCTCCGCATTTTGGATAAACCTGGCTCTATGGCTGATTCTTTACTTGCCAGCCGTGGTACATGCCTGGTACGCCTTGATTCCACGGTCTTCATTTCAATAACTTGAGTTGTGGATCCAGGTACATCATCTCGTGCGGGTTAGACGACGGTGACCGTGAATCTCGTTGGAGATGGAGATACCGCTGGAAGAACCGGTACGACTTGAAAATCTTATGTTAATTCCTGTCGATTTGACCGCATCTTTCACCAATAGCCGGCTCGAACGACGATACTCGATTTAGGTCACTGGGTAAATGTTCTTTGGGCTGCATCGGCTTAATGGGTTTGAAGCGGCTTTGACGAACTTTGACGAACTTTATGACTGATTTATTAGGATTATTTAACGAATATTTGTGACGACTTGTTTCTAACGACAACTCTCAATGATATATCTGTACCATAATTTACCCTTGATTTCGTGCTTTGATAGTTGGTGCTCTCGTACTGGTTGCAGTGGCTGCATCTCCGCGGTAGATGACAAGAGAAGACCGTAAGAAGGGTCACAGCCAGTATCGTTTGTGTAAAGTTCGACGAGTTTGCCAGGGAATAGTGTAGTAGTTGTTTCGTCAATGCACCCAAGAAACTGGGATGTTGAATCGGAATCGCTTCCATGGATGGCGATCTTCCGTAACAGAAGCAATGAGTTGCGCTGCATCAACCCACGCGGCTGGTGCTGCGGCGACGAGAATTTTCAACTCCAAACTCTCATCCCATGCGAAGATACAACTTCCCTTCTCTCCCTACCATTGCTTCATCCCCATTGTAGAGAATCGGTTCAGGAAACACCGGGACCTCTGTCAAGAGTGAGATATCGTCAAGAATGCTCTCCCAATTGTTAAGAATATTCTCCTTTGATACACCATCTGGCGCAGGCCAAGTGTATTGCGGATAAAATCCATCGTCACTGTCAGAGTCGGCCTTCGCGATGTAATCTGCATCGTACCACGTCCGCTCGTTGTCTTCATTCCTTCGGCGACCGATCTGTAGTTTTTCGTCCATAAAACCTCGTGGGCCGCTCCATGAGATAGTATCGGATGATTGCTGAGCCTGACATAAAGATTCCATTTGCATCGGCGTGAGTGGCGAGACGGACGCATATACATTGAGCGAGAGGTTGTGTTCCATTGCGCGGAGGTCGCTTTGAATAGCTCGAGCTTCAGGTGAAAGCTCTGCGGGGTATGGTTCCTTGATCATCAAATCTAAACGGTCCAACTGGGCTTGGTCTAGTTTCCAATGAACATCAATTGGCGCCTTGCAGTGACAAAGACATCAGCGAAAAATCTGGATGATGAAGAATAATATTGGGCTTACTTCACCGGGATGAATAACGACCCTCAATGCACGAGGAGGAGCAGAATGATAAACAAATTCAGCCGGCCAATCAGGGGTAGGGGCGACAACCTGGTCTCGATAATCCCCTTCATCAGCGGTAGCTACTGACGCATGTCTAACACGAACAAAGCGCCTCTTCTCTTCCTCGTTCAGCAAAACACCAGGCCGATGAACCAAGGGCAGGATCGAGAGGATGAACAGTCCAGCCAAATCATACTTCCCTGGTGATGCACCCAGTACTAGAGCCGGCCTGGCGGGAAATTGCCAGTGAGGCTGAGAAAAGGTGGGATCATGCCAGCGGCTGGTGTCGTCGTCGTCCCTCCCTTCTATCGTAAGGCGCGGGATTACTTGGACCAGGATGTAATCTCCTTTCGAGACAGGAGGTCGTGCTACACTCTTTTCTGGAGTCCCGTCCACTAGTGGGTTTATGGAAGCCTGCCCAGTCGCCTCTGCCTTCTCTCCACTGGCAAGAACCTTATCGAAGTGTTCATCAGATGAGAAACCAAGGTCGCGAGATAATTGAAGGAAGACCCCTTTCCAATACTTATAATCAGGGTCTTCATCGTAGTGAAGACGGCGAACATAATCTGTAAAGTCTGCAAATTCCTGAGGGAATCCTTCGAAGATACGCTTGCCGGGATAGTTCATCTTCTTTTCCCGAATTCGATCCTGTTTGTGCTTTTGGGTTCCTTGCTTAATCTTGGGCCAAGGTAGAGCGCCTCTTAAAAGGAAGGCAACGCTATACGCCAACGATTCTAGGTCGTCGCGGCGAGATAAGCCTGGAAACGTAGACGAGAGCATCAATTGCTGCGGAGAGACTGGTCAGAGCCAAACGACGAACTGAGTCCAAGGTGAGCATGTCGACTGGCGTATTGTCCGGTTCCTTCAAACCCGTGATCCGGGTTCAAGGCATGATGCAGGAGAGTGATGGGATTGCGATAATACTTGACGAATCCATAGTCAATGAGGTGTATACGTCGAGAGTTCTCCCCGAGGCCAAGCAAGAAATTGTCTGGTTTGATGTCGCAGTGGACAAGGTGACAAGAATGAAGGTGTTCAAGACAGTCGAGCTGGAAGAATCAATCGGTAATGCATTTCTTCGTTTAGAACCGGAGACTCACCATCTGGTCGAGGAGTAGGAGCACCGTCTTCAAGTCTAGTTTCTTTTCCTTTTTAACGGTGTCACCCAGGGAGGAACCCAATAAGTCCAATGTAAGATATTCGAAATATTGTGAGCGACCCCAGGCATAAACGGAGGGTATTGACGGGTGACCAGCAAGTAGGGACAGTGCGCATGCTTCATGTAAGAGCATTGGGTGCTCTATGTTTTTCGTGATATGAGCTTGCTTGAGAGCCACCAACTTTCCTTCTGGCGTGGTGGCCTCATGAACATTGCCTAGTGAGACAAACGAGGTGGAAATGAAATTCCTGTGGGTTACGGGGGAGATTCAATCCTACTCACTGAAGCCACCTATTCCGATCCTTTTGCTGACCAGAAGCTGCATAAATAGAGGACAAGTTGATCGTGGGTGTTGGAATGAAAGAATCGGGACCCTGTGACCCTGTCACGGCACACAAAATAAAATGAAAACAAATTTCGATTTCTTTTTGTCAAATTTCTCCTGAAACTTGACTGAAAAACCAAATCAGCAACGATGACAAGGGACCAGGGCGCATTGTCACTGAGGAGGTCACCGTCATCAACAGAATCGTGAAAATCATCAGCTATGTTGGAGAAGTCATCGACCCCAATCGCAGGCTAAGATATAGAAATGTGCAGCACTCTCGTCCGAGTCGAATATGCGAGGGTCAGATATGATCGTGCGGACCTATATATGAGGAACATTATAGTGGGGACGATCTGTAATTTTATCAATTGTGCGAGGGCAGAGTTTCTGAGCTACTGATACCCATCCTCCCCCGCCACGGCATCCGAATTTTATCTCTTACCGATCAAGAACAGATCTAGATTAGCGAATTAAAGTACTGTCCCTGCCTAGCATCGTTTCGTCGTCATTATAGAGCATCCGTTTAGGAAACAAGGGGACCTCAGTCAAGAGTGGAATGCTGCCAAGAGTACTCTCCCAATTATGAAGAACATTCCCCTTTGATATCCAGTCTGCCAGACTCCAGCTGAATGCAGGAAGAAATCCACCAGTCAAGCTAGTCAAGTCCGGGTAGGTCGGTCCCATGCAATTTTGATCGTGCCACGTCCAGTCCTCATCTTCATTCCTTCGACGGCCAATCTGTAGTTTTTCGTCCAGAAAACCTCGAGCCCCGCTCCAAAATATGGAAGCTCCAGCCGAGTCGTGTGTTCGACGTAAAGATGCCACTTGCACAGGCATGAGTGGAGAGAGAGCCGCATATACACGAAGCACAGGGTTTAAGCTGATCGTCTCGAGGTCGTCTATAATACCTCGCGCTTCAGATGAAGGCCCCTGGGGTTACGGTTTGCCAATCATTGCCTTTAAATGTTTCAACTGGGCCTTATTCAACCTCCAGTGTACGTCGATTGGGACCTTATGACGGAGTGACAATCACGTTAACGATGATGGTCGAAAAAGAGGACTCACCGCACTAGGGTAGACAATAACCTTCAATGCACGGGGGGGTACGGTATGATAAATGTGTTCCGCATCCCAATCAGGAGTGGGAATGACAACCCGGTCTGCATGTTCCCTTTCATCAGCACCAGCTGCTGAGGCCCGTCCAACGCGAACAAAGCGCCATCTCTCTTTCTCGCTCAGTTCAGGCCCAGGCCTATACTCCAGAGGCAAGATTTATAGTATGAATAATCCCTTTAAGTCTCCCTTCCCCGGTGATACACCTCGAATTAGAGCCGGTCTGGCTGGAAATTGCCAATGAGGATCAGAAAAGGTGGGATCATGCCAGCGGCTGGTGTCATCATCATCCTGGCCCTCTAACGTAAGGCGAGGGATTATTTGGACCAAGACGTAGTCTCCCATCGAGACGGGAGGGAGTGCCGCACTTTTTTGAGAAGTTGCGGCGGCGGTAGTGATGACCTGTTCGGTTGTTCCACCGCGGCTAGCAAAAGCCCCATCGAAACTTTCGTCGGACGACGAGAAGCCAAGATCATGGAACAATTGAAGGAAAACGACTCTCCAGTGCTTATAATCAGGGTTTTCGTCGTAACGGAGGCCACGGACATAGTCTGTGAAGTCTGCAAACACCTGAGGGAATCCTTCAAAAATACGCTTCCCAGACCAATTCATCTTCTTTTCACGGATTCGGTCCTGTTTATTCCTATGAGTAGCTCCCTTGATACTGGACCATGGGAGAGAGCCTCTCAAAAGGAAGGCAATGCTATACGCCAACGACTCTAAATCGCCGCGGCGAGATAAGCCTGAAGTAGATAGTAACAAACCATTAGGGGCCGCAAAGGGATGGACGAGCATCTGCGACGAACTGAGTCCAAGATGAGCATGTCGACTGGCATATTGTCCCGTTCCTACGAATTCATGATCTGCGCTCAGGGCACAATGAAGGTGAGTGGTTGGATCGCGGTAGTACTGAGCAAATCCATAGTCAATCAAGTGTATGCGTCCAGAGTCCTCTCCCAGACCGAATAAGAAGTTGTCTGGTTTGATGTCGCGATGAATGAGGTCACGAGAATGAAGGTGCTCGAGGGAGTCAAGCTACGCGGAGTATCAGGACGACAGTGAACGGTTTTTGCATAGCCCCGCCAGGGCCCTAGACTCACCATCTGATCAAGCAGCAGGAGCACCGTCTCCAAGTTCATTGGATTGTGCTCCTTAACACTGTTACTGACAGGGGCGCCCAGTCGGTCCAAGGTAAGATATTCGAAATATTGCGAACGTCCCCAGGCATGAACAGAGGGTATAGATGGGTGACCAGCAAGTAGAGACAGCGCGCATGCTTCGTGTAAAAGCAAGGGATACTCTACGTCTTTCGTGACATGAGACAGCTTGAGAGCCACCAGCTTTCCTTCTGGCGTGGTGGCCTCATAGACTATGCCTGGCGAGACAAGCGATGTTTAAATTCTTGCCGGCTATTTCAAAGCAAGTAGTGCTACTCACTGAAGCCACCTGTTCCAATTTGTTCGTTCACACGAAGCTGCATGGAGGACAGGTTGAGTCATGGGCGTTGGGATAAGAAAGAATGGTGGCGGGTACGCAATGACTTTGTCACGGATTCACGGGGCAAAAAGGAAATTTGCTCCAAACTTGCTCCAAAACCCATGAATTTTGCCTGAAAGTTCACATAGGTCCGGGAAATTTGGTAGGACGTTGGATAGAATCGTGCGACTCATAGACAAGTGGGTATCATGAGAATGCCTATTACTTCGTTTATCGCTCTCCAGGATCCCTTAAAAGCCCTCAACGTTGCAATCCGCGATACAACAGAGTGCAAGTGAATACATACACTCATCCTAACTTCTCTTCTTTTCCATACCTATCATCGTTTCATTCCGATTCAGGATGATCCGTTCAGGAAACAGGGGTACCTCCGTCAATAATGTGATATCATCGAGAATACTCTCCCAGTTAGCGAGGACGTCCTCCTTCGATATCCCTTGTGCTGCAGGCCAGCTGAATTCCGGAAAGAAGTCATCGTCATCGTCATCGCTACAGTAGGTTCTTGCCGGGCCGTCCACCTCGTACCACGACCTGTCCTCAGCTTCATTCTTCCGACGGCCAATCTGTAGTTTTTCATCCATAAAACCACGAGGCCCGCGCCATGATATGAGAGTACCAGACGATTGGTACGTTTGAGATAAAGATGGCATTTGTACATGTGCGGGCGTGAGGGGGAAGACGGAGGCATATATGTCAACCAGGGAGTTTCTGTCGATCGCGGTGAAGTCTTTAAGGATACCTTGCGCTTCAGACGAAAGGTCGTAGGGATACGGTTCGCGGATCATCGCTTTCAAGCGATCCAACTGGACTTCATCTAATGTCCAGTGGACGTCAACGGGCGCCTAATGTCACCGTCAAATCAGCTGAGATTTTAAAACATGGACAAGGTACATTGGACTTACTTCACTGGGATGGACAACGACCCTCAGTGCACGAGGAGGAGTGGAATGATAAACGGATTCGGTATTCCAATCAGGAGTAGGTATAACCCGCCGTTCCGTATGCCCTTTCCCATCGACACCGGCTGGCGGCTGTCCAACATGAACAAATCGCTTCTTCTCTTCTTCGCTCAGTATAGCTTCAGGCCGATACATCAAAGGCAGGATTGACAGGATGAATAATCCCGTTAAATCACTCTTCCCCGGCGCGATGGTCAAAACAAGAGCAGGCCTAGCTGGAAATTGCCAATGAGGTCGAGAGAAGGTGGGATCATGCCAACGGCTAGTGTCGCCGTCGTCTGGTTCCTCTATTGCGAGACGGGGTGTTATTTGGACCAAGACGTGATCTCCCTTCGAGACAGGAGGTAATGCCACGCTTTTTCTGAGAGTCACGTCTGGCTTGGCAGAGGGTTGTCCAGTTGTCGCTGCGTTACCCCATTGGCAAGAGCCCTATCGGAACTTTCATCAGACGGGGAACCAAGGTCGCGAGATAGTTGAAGGAAGACGCCCTTCCAGTACTGATAATCAGGGTCTTCGTCGTAGTGAAGACCACGGACATAGTCTGTAAAGTCTGCAAACTCCTGAGGGAATCCTTCGAAAAGGCGTTTTCCAGAATAGGTCATCTTCTTTTCACGAACTCGATCCTGTCTGTGCTTTGTAGTTCCTCGATTAATTCTGGACCACGGTAGAGAGCCTCTTAGAAGAAAGGCAACGCTATACGCCAATGACTCTAGGTCGTCACGGCGAGACAAGCCTGAAAGCGTAGCCAAATATTAGTTACTTTAAGAGATCGATAAGGAACTGAGACTTACTGAACCCAAGGTGCTGGCATATTGCCCTGTTCCTACAAATCCATGATCGGTGTTCAAGGCACGATGCGAGAGCGTGATGGGATCGCGATAATATTGAGCAAGTCCGTAGTCGACCAGGTGTACACGTCCAGAATCCTCCCCAAGACCCAAGAGGAAATTATCTGGTTTAATGTCACGATGAATGAGGTGACGAGAATGAAGGTGCTCAAGCGAGTCGAGCTGGGTGCACAGGACATTGGTTAACATTGCCGTACCCCGGAATTACAGACCCACCATCTGGTTGAGGAGTGGCAGCACTTCCACTACGTTCACCGGCTTATGCTTCGTTAAGTCAATGACAGGGACGCTCAATAGGTCCAAAGTAAGATATTCGAAGTATTGCGAGCGCCCCCAGGCGTAAACGGCAGGTATGGATGGGTGACCCGCAAGTAGGGACAGCGTGCACGCTTCATGTAAGAGCGTTGGATACTGTATTTTCCTCGTGGTATGTGACTGTTTGAGAGCTACCGCCTTTCCTTCAGGCATGGTGGCCTCATAAATGAAGCCTAGTGACACAGACAACGTTGAAACTTTTGTGGGAAGGAACCTAGGTTACCACTCACTGAAACCGCCCATTCCAATTCTTTTGAGGACACGTAGCTGCATGGAGGATAAGTTATCGAATGTCGAATGTTGCGGGAGTCATAGCACGGAACAATGCAAAAAATTTACATGCAAATTTTGTCTCAAATTCGCAAATTTTGCGCAAGGGACAGGAGTCACCGCAAATCGCTGCCGGATCGGGTCAACAGGACGCGTCCAACCCAAAACAGTCAAACATTCCCACACACGGAGGCGATACGCGCCTCTCCTTGCTCTGAGTCGTCTTCTCCACCGTCCACATCCTCGGGCGCTCCATTCATCGTTATCACTCTCGTCGTCCTAGTACTGTGCTTTCACTCAAAAGTCGTTGCCTTGTACGAACTAAGTTGGTAGGAGGGCTTTATCTGGAGATCTGATCAGGTGAGTCAAATTATCTCCTCGTCGCCACGGCTTGTGCTCTGCACGCGATATGGGCGTGTTCATCGTTTTAGACGGCACATTTGTTGATGCACCTGATGAATTGACGCGAACATATCGCCTAAGCCATGTTTTATCGTGATACTGACGCTATACCTCCCACCCCCTAGATCGCCTCATCTTTGCATTCAATCATCCCATCACCCTATATCTCTCTATCACCTCCAGTTACTTTCTCAAGAGCAATATGGCTCCAGGCGATATACACCACACCTTAGACCAGGTGCTCAACCAGATCACGACGGCAAACAGCATCGCTGCCCTCAGCGTAACCCTGCGAAACAACTTGCCAAGGGAAACAAGAGATGCAATTCTTGCAAGTTCGCTATCAGGTGGACAAGATCCGTTGTCGGTTTTGGATATGAGGGTGAATACACTGGGGGTGTTATATATTATGTGAGCTTCATCTATTACCGTGTCGTGGTTCGTGCTAACGCCTGTGGCGTGTTCAGGTCGGCACGACTCTCCTTACCGGGAGCCCACCCACCTCCGCATCAACTTATATTGGAGTTTTGTGAGAGGTTTATTCCAGAACAAGCACGGTTTGCTCCTGAGAGAAGTACTGTATACCATTCTTCTTGAGGTAGCCTCGCTCACCTCACCGACATTTTAGTGACTCTCCTTGCGAGGGGTATCGCGCGATACGCTGAACAGAGTGACAGGGTATTTGTTCTATATCGTGGACATCACGTCGCATGTACTCACGTTTTACTTGTGATAAGGCGGCTTGGGCTATTGCGCCCCTATCCAACCTCGTTCAACGCTACCCTCCACACCTATCTTATCTAACCTCAATTCACGCTGTGTTCCTCCTGGTGCGTGCTCGAATTGCACTCTCGTATATACACGTATCTGATTTCATATAAGACCTGCGTCTCGACATGGCACTTCACCGAAGCGTTGCCTATCCTGAGTGTGCCTATCACCGAGATCGATACGTCGCTCTCGGATTTGAATTATAACGACAATTTGTTATATCACTACAGCGGCGGTATCGCTTTGGCCGCTCTCAAGAGGTGGAGCGAAGCAGAGGAATTCTTTGAGATTTGTTTCACAAGTCCTGGCACAGTTCCGTCAGCCATTCAACTTGAAGCGTTGAAGAAGTGGAAGTTGGTACAATTGATCTCTAAGGGGACGGTGCGTCATTCGATATATATGATCCCTTCTTCAAATTCTAATAATCTAATACTATGCGCATATAGGCAAGCAACCCGCCCAAGTATACGCACCCTCACCTTCCACGTCTCTTCAAGAATACTCATTACCATGCATTTGCGAGCGCGTACCCGCATAACGCAGAACTTCTTCGTACCATCTTCGAGAAGGAAAAGCCCTACTTCCATGGCGTAAGTCATCCTCTGAACCTCTCGTCCTGTACTAACCTATGTCGCATATATACAGGAAAAGAATCTAGGTTTGATTCAACAGGCGTTGGACAGAGCGCCCAGATGGGCTTTGAAGAAGTTGACGGCGACATACTTGACCCTTGGGTTGGCAGATATCGGAAAGGCGGTCAAGATTGAGTCAGAAGAGGAGGTTAGGGAATTGATTTTGAGTATGGTAAGTCGCATTTTTTTATCTTATTCGTGTTCTATCCCTCTTTCGTATTCCCTTTTTGTTCCTATGTCTATACTTTTATGTCACGTCGTTGCGTTACCTTTGAGCGATGGCTTCTAACACCTACATATTGCAGATCGAATCAAAAGATATCAGCGCCAAAATTTCTGCGGACGGGGCGGTCACGTTCTATGATCCTCCGCCACAATTTACTAAGGATCAAGTTGATCAAGTCTTGCGAGATGTTCAAGATCAGGCTGGGGCGTTGCAAGTTTTAGATTTGGAGATGGGAAGGAGTAAAGAGTTCTTGAACAAGGTCAGGCGCCTATCTTTTATTTTGATAATCTGATACTGATAATTGACTATTTGCGATCTGAGCAGGCCGTTCGGAATAGAGAAGACTTTTCTGGTGGTGGAGAAGAGGAAATTTATGGATTGTTGGGCGGTGGTGCTGTTTGGGAGGATCCGGCGATGTTTTCGTAATTATCGGGAGGGTAGTTCTTACTCCTTCGACCTGAGCGTGGGCTTAGTACTTTTGTTTTCTTCAACTCATCGTCTGTAATTGTATGGTTTCGTATATCGGGGGTTATACAGATGTAAGTGCCTGTCGGTATCGACTGACAATAGGTAACCAAGACTGCGCATACAGCATAAATAGTTTGTGTACAATTGCAAGTGCTATGGCGGGGCGTTCATTCAACACCTTGATGCAAGCTATGTATCAACCCAGAAGACGTTGCGTTTCACTTCTATAAACCGACCCCCCTATAGTATCAGAATGATCCGTATCGGGAGATCGGGTATATGCCTACCGTCGTTTGAAGATATTCCAACGAGATTGGGTGCCTCGCGATATGACATACCTATTCGATTGAGTCGATTTGAGGGTCCATACCAAAAGATTTAGTGGGGATTTGGGACGCACCAGGAATGTATGATAGCTGGGAGCCATAATAACACGCAAAGGATCAGATTAATCCAGAATGGGCTTTCGAATCCGCGTTCTGAATGGGATCGGATGAGGAGGTGGAGGTAGGCGAGTTGGGTTGTTATCAGCACATGTCAGTACCGTCAAAAGGTTGGGGGTTGGACGTACTGGCGAATACAGGAAGGGGTGGGATTAAGCTATGATTTGATGTAAAGCGTTTGTGTAAGGGAGATGGATGAATGGTGTAGGATTGGGGAGATAGAGGACGTACATAGCTATTAGGTAGAGGAAGAAATCCTCCTTTGATACGTCGATCGATACTCTCGCCATGTATCTTGAGGTAATAGGTGGACTTCAATTCCTTGTACGGCTATATGTAAGGCGTTTTGGTGAGGAAATTCGTTTCGGCGAGGGTGGTGTAGATGCGAAGGGACGAGGCTATCTGTTTGACAGATGCAATGACGTCGATGGCCAATCCTATCGTCATGAACTCGAAGTTTCTGGGAATAATCAACGAAGCGCACCTCTTGTTTTCACCAATGTTCGAACTTAGCGCGCAGGAATGTGCCACTGGCAGTATGAGTACGAGTATGAGGTCCAGTCAAGTCAGCGACGTCGACTCGGACCTCGTTGCTGAGCGCTGAGTAATGCGCCCAGAGCGTGGCCATCAACTCGAGGCAGTGCAATCTCGAGATTGGATTTCATCATGTGGCCACATAAATTCCGCAAACCAGCAGTGAGACCTCTGGAGGATGGGGAAGAGCTCCGGTGACTTGCGCAGGAATGCCGTACGTATCTCGCGGCTTTCTCCGTCATGCTACACGAGAATCTATGTACACGTTCCCACCAGAGAAAAGGGCGATATCGGAAAAATGTTATTTTCTCAAAGTCTCTCTATATGAGCTGGTTGTCGATGATCCCGGGCGTTCAAGCTAGCCCTGCTTTAACAGGAGAGATTATACCTTTATTCACCGATTGCTTCCGGGTTTTAAAACCATCAGGTACTTAGTATTCAAATAGTTAAATTTAGTGTGACCACGACCCGAAGTCTCAGATTCAATTCCAACTCCAACTCAAGGGCAAGAGTTTGATTTATTTGGTAGTCTTCGACGAGCTAATACAAAACATTGATCAAGAACACCCCAACTTCTCTTCTCTACCCGTCATCGTTTCGTCCTCATTCAGGAGGACCCGTTCAGGAAGCAGGGGTACCTCCGTTAAGAGTCGGATATCGTCAAGAATACTCTCCCAATTAGCAAGGACATTCTCTTTTGATATCCCCCGTGCTGCAGGCCAGGTGAATTCCGGATAGAAGTCGTCATCGTCGTCGTCGTCGTCGTCGTCAAAGCAGGGTCCTGAGGGGGGATCTACCTCGTACCACGACCGGTTCGCATCTTTACTCCTTCGACGACCAATTTGTAGTGTTTCATCAATAAAACCTCGAGGCCCGCGCCATGATATGACGGTACCAGATGATTGGTATATTTGAGATAAGGAGGTCATTTGGGCGGGAATGAGGGGCGAGACTGACGCATATACCGCAAACATGGGGTTTCGGCCAATCATGTTGAAGTCTTGAATGATTCCTTGTGCTTCAGACGAGAGCTCTGAGGGATATGGTTCGCGAATCATGGCTTTCAAACGATTCAACTGTGCTTTCTTTAGTTTCCAGTGGACGTTGACTGGCGCCTTGTGATATTGTAACCGTCAATTAGTGAAAGATTTAAAACATGGGCGAGGTAGAAACGCTGGACTTACTTCACCGGGATGGACAACAACCTTGAATGCACGAGGAGGGACGGAATGATAAATGGATTCGGCATTCCAACGAGGAGTAGGTATGACCCGCCGTTCCGGGTGGTCATTCCCATCAACCTCGACTGCTGGCGTCCGTCCGACACGTCCGACATGGACAAGTCGTTTCTTCTCTTCTTCGCTCAGCGTAGCTCCAGGCCGGTATACCAAAGGCAGGACTGATACGATGAATAACCCTGTTAAGTCATCCTCTCCCGGTGTGATGGCCAAAACTAGAGCAGGCCTGGCCGGAAATTGCCAGTGAGGTTGGGAGAAGGTGGGATCATGCCAACGGCTGGTATCGCCATCGTTGTCTCGTCCTTCTATCGTAAGGTGGGGCGTTATTTGGACCAAGACATAATCTCCTTTCGAGACAGGGGGTAGTACCGCGCTTTTTCCGAGAGTTGCGTCTGGAATCGAGGAGGCAGTTTCGGTTGTCTCAGCGATTGCCTCGCAGCTACTAGTGAGAACTCCATTAAAACTTTCCCCGGGCGAGAAGCCAAAGTCGCGAGATAATTGAAGGAAGACTGTTTTCCAATAATGATAGTCGGGTTCCTCGTCGTGGCGGAGGCCGCAGACATAATCCGTAAAGTCCGCCAACTCTTGAGGGAAGCCTTCGAAAAGGCGCTTTCCAGAATAACTTATCTTCTTTTCACGAACTCGATCCTGTCTGTGCTTTGGAGTTCCTCGATTCATCCTGGACCATGGTAGGGAGCCTCGTAGAAGAAAGGCAATGCTATACGCCAATGATTCTAGATCGTCCCGGCGAGATAAACCTGCAATAGTAAACAAATACATTAGTTATTCGAAAGAATAGTTTTTTTTTTGACGAACTGAGGCCAAGGTGGGCGTTTCGACTGGCATATTGTCCCGTTCCTACGAATCCAAGGTCCGTGCTCATGGCACGATGCAAGAGCGTGGTGGGATCGCGATAATATTGAGCAAGTCCGTAGTCGACCAGGTGTACACGCCCAGAATTCTCCCCAAGGCCAAAGAGGAAATTATCTGGTTTGATGTCGCGATGGATGAGGTGACGGGAATGAAGGTGCTCAAGAGAATCAAGCTGGGCGTCGATAAGAGAGTGTTCATTAATGGTTTTCGCATTGCCGCGCCCTAGGATTGCAGACTCACCATCTGATTGAGGAGTGGCAGCACTTCCTCCCACTTCACCGGCTTGTGCTTCACTAAGTTACAAAGAGGGGTGCCCAATAGGTCCAAAGTGAGATATTCGAAGTATTGCGAGCGTCCCCATGCGTGTATAGCGGGTATAGATGGGTGACCAGCAAGTAAAGACAACGTGCACGCTTCGTGTAAGAGCATTGGATACGTTATCTTTCTTGTGGTACGAGACTGTTTGAGGGCTACCACCTTTCCTTCAGGCGTGGTGGCCTCATAAACGAAGCCTAATGAGATGTTAAAAGTCTTATTGGAAGGTATCCAGCGCGACCACTCACTGAAACCGCCCCTTCCGATTCTTTTGTTAACACGAATTCTCATGATCAACAAAGCGAGTCGTGGTCGTTGGGAGTTGAATGTCGAGATAGCGGAGTAGGTGCACACGGCACAAAATCATGAGCAGAGTGCCCCCTAAAGGAGTCATTAGTCAACTGACTCACGCGCTATCTGGCGCCCGTCTGGGCATGGACGTCGGACCACGAACAGTCGATTGAGTCGACAATCCAGACAACAATACGTGGATCAGTGTATGTGTATCAATGAGCTGCTGAATATCACGAGCGCTGAAGGTAAGAGGACGCTTGTGCTAAAAAGGCCATGGAGGGGAACTAAAGGACGAGGTACGCAATCCGAGTCAAGCGCGGGCCCGGTCAACTGGCGTAACGATGTGTGTGTGAATTTCTTGCCTGTTTGAAAGCTTTTTCTCACGTTCTCGTATGCGCTCAACGTCGACGCGAGCAGCGACGTCATATCCTCCTCATCCTGAGGTACTATTCATGGGTACCACAACACAATGACCAAAGGCAACTCTATCTGGCTATAACTAGGCCGAGTAGGATCCGAGCCGAATATGCCGCAATCAAGCTGGCTTGACCTAGGTACTGTACATATTCGAATTCGAATTCGACTGGCGACACTCTGGCAGCGCTTTAGGTCCTGGCTTGGTGGTTTTAAACATCATCGTAGGTTATGTTGTCACGTGGAAGTTCAACTTTTTTCATGATATCAAAGGAGACTTCTGCCGCTCACCGACATGTCAGCACCCCCATCTCCTCCGCATATCATGATGCCACACCTGTATCCCAACCTCTCTTCATTCAGCCTCCGCGGGCTTCCCCTCGAAGACGCATATACCCAGATAGACAGAGAAATCTCACAGACGGAAGATCATCTTTGTTCCCTCAAAACACGTCGCAATTCCCTTTCCCCCATCTCCAAAATTCCGATTGAACTCCTTTCCAAAATCTTCTCCGAGTCCCAGGAACTCGCACTCGTATCACTTCCGGACGAAGTTGACCTTGATATGAGGTTTATCGTCAGCTGGGTATGTCGCCATTGGCGTGCCACCGCGCTTGGGACGCCGGGCCTTTGGACGATCATCTCCAAGAAGAACAAGGATAGCGCGATTGACATCGACTTCGCCCGAGATTTCCTTATGCGTAGTCGGAATCGGGGCATTTCCGTCAATCTCTTCCGGTCGCCACAAAATATGCTTGAGGCTTTCGTGCCTCAGATGCACAGAATTACGCAGTTGCGTTTGTCGGATATCCCACCGAATCCCGAGTTTGGCAAACTCCTATCCCAACCTGCTCCTGCTCTATCCACCATAGAGCTGTGTGGCATCCATCTTCCACTTGGGCCAATTCTTTCGGGTAATCACCCGAATTTACGCAGCTTAATCATTGCGGACATGGACTTTGCAGCTTTCTCCCCATCCATCCTTCCAGGCCTGACTAGGCTTCATATAGTCGGTAACGATCCGAACATGACACCTAATTACCTACTCGGTGCCTTGGATTCGATGCAAGCCTTGGAAGAATTAAAGCTCGTCCGATGCCTTCAGGACAGGCCGGTCCTAGTTCCTGCGAATCGTCTCCGCCTTCGGTCCCTCCAATCTGTCACCATCTCGGACAAACACTCTACAGCGGTGTTCGGTTTATTGGGACGTCTTGACGTCCCACAAGCGGATATTACTGTAACTTGGCCAGAGGAGATAGATTGCTCCCCCATGACGATGGAAGATTTCTTCTTCGCTCTCGAGGAATATCAAAGTATCGCCACCTTCCCGATCCGTCACTTGAAAGTCGAGCGCTATTTCCCCAATTTCGTCATCGAAATCGCCAGTACCCGTTCCCAATACCGTTATTCCTTTCGATTCCCCACACAAGAGTTTAAAAAAGAAGACACAGACGAATTTATCTCCGCATTGTCCCTTGATCACCTCGAAACCCTGTCGACGACTGAACTTCCGCGAGATACTCTCGAAACCCTCAAAGGATTGACGCGTCTTTCCAGTGTGACGCTGTACGGGGAATCTGCCGTTAGAAAGTTTGCCCGTGAATTGGACCTTGGTAGGCCTGAGACGAGGGCGGATTCGGACTCTTCGGAGACATCATTTCCAGCTGTCGATATGTTAACCGTCTGCAACATCGAATGTGCTGAGCTACATGACCTTGAGAACGCGTTGGCCACTCGGCACAAAGCAAAGATGGGGTTGGGCGGGCTGGTGTTCGTGGGATGTCCAGATGTAGATGTGGAAGGGTTTAGGGATCTCGTCGGGATTATCTCTGTCTATGATGATTGAACTTGAGTATTGCGGTACTATTCCTTCTTGTTTTATCAAATCCATTGCTTGCAATTGAAGGTGGTCTCAATTCAATCTAAAAGTGCACTCCCAGAATAATTCGGCGTGGTTGACACCGAAACACTCGGCATAGTTTTTACATTCCAAATTTTCCTTGCATTCGTAACTATCAGGCCAAGAGGCCGCACCTCATCCAAGCTCACAAAAGGTCTGTTCAGCGGCCATGAATTCGACCTGGAGAGAAGTCGTGGACATCGAATCCAAATGTGATCGAACCATGACTTCTGAATCCTATTTGTTCCGATTTTGCCACAAGGATCCGGTGAATTACCGTCATCGATATCTGCAAAACAGTCAAGGTAAATATGCCTGCGCGAGGACACGCACCCTCGATCACGCGCGATCGCAACACTCACTACTTGCTCACTACTAGAGTTCCAGAATCAGCATGAGTGATCCAACGGTTTGACTCACATCTTAACTGTAAGTACAGGGCATCAATGCTATGGTGGTCCAAATGGTGAAATATTATTTGCACCGCGCGGGAGCACTTTCGTTGCGCGCGGTGATAGTTCGACGTACGCGGGGATGGATATGTGTGTGCGGGGAGGTGATCGGCCACTTCAACGTCAGATATAGGTC